>VYZM01015821.1:10475-40928 GCA_013398915.1 Dromas ardeola
GGTGGGGTGGGGGGATACACACAACTCTGAAGCCAAAAGCTCAGAGCTTTATTTCTGTTTCTTCACTGGTAAAGCAGCCCATAATGTTTTAAGTGCTTCAGGAGGAGGAAATGGCTGGAGAGATTCCCACTCCCACAAGCAGCAATGTAGTAGACCCAGAAGGGCCCTCAGAGTGTCTATTCTCTGCTTTCCTACAGGCCACAGCGCATTTGTGCAGAGCACTTTGCAGATGCTGTTTCAGCTGCACAGATGTGAAGCAGCTAATGCCAGTTCGCCTTAGGTGACACAGGAATCTGTATCTAGGAAAATAATGCATGTGGTGTAGAGGCAGCAGCGCAGACAGAATTGGACTTGCTTGTGTTTCTCAAGAGCAATAACCTACTCCTGTTTCCCAACCAAATGACTCTTGGGCTGTAGTCTCCAGGCCTGGAATTAGAAAGGCATGATCCCTGGCACGCATGAAGCTTTGGTACAAGGTGGGTAATTATTCTGTTGTATATCCATACGTATATATGGGCCAAGTTCTCTGTGTTCGTTGACTTTCTGACTGAGTTGCTCACATTTCAGATGCCAGCCTTGCTCTCAGGTAGGAAACAAAGTTACGCTCCTTGGTCAGTATAAGAGCTCCAGGACCTGGTTTCAGCCTGTTTTTAAAGGAAGCACCTGTATTGCTCAAAGTATCCGTCTGAGGATCCTAGACAGGACAGAAGGCAAAATGGAGAGAGAGATGGGAATAGGCTGCAAGTAAGAAGCAAACTTGATAGTACATATTTGATAGGTTACATCAGCATCTCTTCTCCCTCCCTTTATGCTCAGTGGCATAAGGAGCTGCTTACAGCCAAAAAGAACCATAATCCCTAATTCACTTTATGAATCTGGCCCCTTGGTATTCATAAATAAAACCCAAGCAAGGCTTTATAAAAAATATTTTCCATCACTTTTTAATAAAACTTGATACCATAAATGTGCAACCCATAGCAAAATTTTATGCCAGCTATCACTGCTGTAGCCAACTCAGAAGGTAGAAATGCAGCTCAACGGTTCCATCCCTGACCCTGTCTCTAGCTGGAAGAGTCCTGCTCATTTATAAAGGGGTGGACAAATTCCAAATTCTCTTAGCAAGAATGAAATCTAACAGCAGGAAACCTTTCTTGCTCAGACCCTAAGGCATATCAGTCGGTGGCTTTTCCTATGTACTTGGGCTATGTGTAGTCCTCCAGGCTGTCTGATTTTTGCCCGTACTCTAATGCTGTCCAGCGAAGCCCTCCGTCCCCCTCTTTGAAATTTCTCACTTCAATCACTTGTGCTTTTGATGTCCTTCCTCTTGGCTGTTCCAAAGCTGAACCGTGGCTGTTACCCTTGCCAACTGCAGCAAGGCTTGCTGGAAGCTGAAAAATATTTATATGATTTCTACTTAACTGTGTACTTTTCGGATATGTTCAACTGTGAATTAAAAGCCAGTTATATTAAAAAATAAAAGTCACTTATGAAACTGGGAATTAGAGCCTTTTAAAATTTAAACCAAATCCCTGTTCAGAATGGGCTGGAGTAAATATAACTTCATAACTAAATCCCAAAGGTTGGATTTTTTTCCGGTTTTTTTTTTTTTTTTTTTTTTTTAGGCTGTTCTATTGCTTGGGGATGGGGGGAGAGAAGGGGCTGTTATTTCTCTTTGGTCCTCTTATAGAATTTTTGCTTCGTTCTTTGCACATTTAATCTCCTGCTCATTTTGGCTGAGAATGTCTCATGTAGCCATGCTTAAGTCAATATTTGAATCTCCTCCAGAGAGCACAGGAAAATGCCAGAATTTACTTCGTGAACTTGAGTCATCATAGCCAGGGGATGTTTTTGACATCTCTTTTCGGTCCTTGTTACAAATGAAACTTCTGGATGCTGGTGGTTGGTTGCTTCAGAGACGTCAATGCTGTGTTTCAAGGGAGGCAGAGTGAAGGATCATCTGAAGGATGGTATCTCCCTCCGAGAAGGTTTGAGCTGGTGCAGTACCATGTGGTGCCACAGAAAAGTTGTTATATCTGGATGTCAGAGGAATTTTACTGCCATTTATTTTTTTTTTTCTCCTCAAAGGCTACAGAAACTGGAATTTTAGGAGACGGGCAGCTTTCATTTAAAAATATGTCATGACGTGTTTCTAACTGTTGCCCTCTTCCTATCTACTGATGGAAGAAAAAAGTGATGAAGCATGGGAAAAAAAAGCACAGGAGGCAACTAAAACAAACAAGCATCCCATCACTTTTTTTTATATTTAAAATCCTTGCTTTTAAGCCTGCTGTGTGTATTCTTTGGAACTAGACCCGAGATTTGTGAGCTGGGTGTTGGCAGCACTGCAGCTGACATCCTGCTCTGTGCATCGTCCCGCATTGTCCCTGTTTTCAAATGACATGCAAATTTTTAAGGCCAAAGGGACTGTTATCATCACATGCAGTTCACAAATGAAAGAACTTCACTCAGTAATTCATGCAATTTGTATTAACTGTGTAATGGAAGGGCACTTAAGATACAGGTGAAATACAGACCATGACTGTTTGGGATTAGAGTAAGAAAAGACACTAAACTGTCTCTTGTATGTGCTCATGTAACCCCAATATACATACTAGAATGTGTTTTGACTGGAAAGTGTTTTTCCTAGAGCTGTAAAATGCCATATAAAATAGGATTGTATTGCATAAATGTAAACATTAGGAGGCTTAGAAAGCTGTTTGGCAAGCAGATGTGTGGAGTTCTGTTTTATAGATCTCTCCAATGTTATTAGGAAGCTGACATCTAATAAAACTTAATTCCATAACATTAAAATATTCACTTATTTGCCATGGAAAAAGCCTCACTTGTGGGAGAAAAGGGTGGAGGGCACTGCTTCTGGTCACTAGGCAACACATTGCCATGTTTCTGTATTAGTGCAAATGAGACATTACAGGGTAAGCATGGATAAAATATTGTGATTACAGGAGTAGCTTTCAGCTTGAAGAAATTATCATATGCAGATAAACCAGGAAAAGAACAGCAATGACTGCATTATTAATGTGGTGGGGAAAAGGAAAGCTGTGACACACAAAACTCTAAAAAGCTTAAGGGTTATAGCCAGACAGCCACTCCTGCCTGTATTGCAGAGAACATCGTTAGTGCTGGTCTTGTGGGGGGAAGGCTACATAGCAAAAGCCGGCCACACAAGGGCTGAAGATTTTGCTGGTGCAAAATGTGGAGGATTAACTTGCTTTAGCAATGGGAAAGTCTCTAGTGCAGAAGGTCTGGTTTGAAATGGAAGCAAATTGAGCTGAAGGGTAGTAAGTGCTGCGAGGGGTGTTGACCCAACATTTCCAGCTCTAGGCATCTGCATCCAGGACCCCAAGCATTCAGGAACCACAGTGGCCTCTCTTCCTCTATCCTCACTCCTCTAGAGAAACCCCATGACTGATGGTGGCTTGGAGACAGATGGAGAACTGTCTTGTTCCATCTGCATGCACGCAAAGCCCCTTTCAAGAGACAGAGAGATGACTCAAAAGTGTTGTGGGGTCGGTATGGAGGAAGTGTCATCAATGACTCAACTCCTCTGGAGGCATGTTTGAAATCACGGTGCCAGTCCAGTGGCACAGGGCAGTGGGGTCAGGGGTAGATGACAGCCCAACACATTTCTTGTTACAGGCAGTACAAAGTCTCAGGCCTCACCTGTTGTTGTTTGGGATATTTTTCCCTAGTATCGTTCTTACTCTTTAAGCCACATATGAACTACTTCAATAGAAATATTTTTGTATTCTTTTCCTCTTAGAAGCACTGTTTTCATTTAACCGATGCTTGTCCATCCTTCCAAGGGCTGCTATGAGAGTGCACTGCTTTGCAGGCAGAAGGTTCGAACCTCTTAGTCTGATTAAAAAAAAAAAAAAATCATCTTCCATAATATGTGATCTATCAAGAATATGCAACTGTACAGTACAGTAGGAAGGGATCATTAAAGTCATATCGATTATGTCTATAACTTCTGGTTATGATGTGGTTCATTCTCAACTTACGTAGCTAAAGATAACACTCCACGCTATCATGCACTTGATATATACTATTTTGACAATTACATGGTGATAGTAGGTTCTCTGTAATAGCAAAATGTCAATAATTTTTTGTATTTACACTTACAACTATATCCTGGCCCATGAAGGAAAATGCCAGTGAATTATCTTCTTTGTCTAGTTGCAAATGCTACAGTAGTTGGTAATTTAAAAAAGTATCTCCTAAATTAAATTTCTGTTGAGCAAAACCATTATTTACTGGCATTTAAATTTCATCATGTTGTTTTCATATAGCCTTTACTCAGTTTGCATCTATTTGCATTGGTGCCAAAACCACTACTTTAGAGATCCACAGTGCTTAAGAGCTTTGGATGGCTGGCACAACTTTAGCTTACAAAATTACTATTTTTCTTCTCTTCTCAAACGACGAGTCTAATTTCGACTCTGGTGCTCTCGATCCGATGTCAATCAGATAGCACACATGCTCAGTGGTGCATTTGGTTAATCATGCAGGAATGATGCAGAGCTGGGTGCCACAGCTCTGAGCATTTAAAACACTTTCACCAGAAGTAGCCAAGCAGTATCTGGTTGTGGCTTTTGTCTCTTCAGAAGTATGTCCCCTACCTATTTTTTTTTTGTTTTTTTTAAGGAAGGTTAAACTATCCCTTTCCTATTCCCAGAGAAAGTTTGTGCGTGCATGCATGGAAGGGCTGGAAGTGCAGATCTTCTGTTGCTGGGGCTAGGCAGGGAGCGAGGGCTGCGGCAAGCTGGGAGCCTGGCTGAGTGGCTGCCTGGGATCCCACAGGGTCCTTGCAGAAGCAGGCAGAATGGAGATGCAGCAAGCCCACGAGCCTTGCGGACTTGCAAGTAGGCGACTTACTGCCAGCAAGGCTCAGTCTGGAATAATGTGCATCTTGGTGTTGCTTTGCATTAGTTTTTAGCCTTCCGGTTTCATGGATGTATGTGCCTTTAGATCATGAGGAATCAGTTACTCTAGCGTTATGTAAAATGTGGTAATAATGACAACCATAAAAGCTCACAGTTGTTTTTAATTTGATCAGAAGTTAGTTCTTTTTTTCTTGAAGACGTGAAGGAGTTACAGGATAGGGTAAAAGGGTTTTATTTCTTCACTCTGTGCTCCATGTGACTGCCTTTATTTGCTGTAATGCTATCCTCTTCTCCAGTATCTCAGCTGCTTTGCCTGCTAGCTGTCATCACCCCAAACTGGCAAGGAGACCATTAGCACTAAAGCAGGCTTATTGCTTCCAGGTATTTGTCTGTGTTTGCCTCCAGCAGAAAAATGACTCTGAAGGAAGTTTGGTGAACTTTTCCAGAGAATGGCTGAGTAACAGTGACAGAAACAAGAGCTGATATAAAGTAATCAGCATTAAAGTAATTTGAGAGCCCAGGTAGAAACCTTCTACCTTAATTTAGTATGAGAAAGTACATTTGTAAGGATTTCCAGGTAGCATCAAGCTCTTAAGATGGTGTAAAGGGTTAACAGAGCTTAAGAACAGGAGGAGAGCTTTATAGCTAACGTACTTAGCTGAAGAGATGCCAGTTACTGGTTTGAGCTGACACTGCCTAATTAGCTTTACATTAAAAATAGAAAATAAAATTCAACTCTGCCTGTCAGGCAAAAATCACAGGTCTAGGAAAAAAACAGATGAGAAGATTGAGACCTCTGAAACTGGGCAGGTATGATGGAAATGGGGAGCGTGCATTTGCAGGGGGACTGCTAACTTGCTAGGTACTGTGGGCAGTAAAGCCGAGGTAGCTTTATGGATAATGAGAAAATGACTGTCTGTATGACTGTTTGTAACTGTAGAGGGGAGAAGCCTTGGGAGGCAGGCTAGCTGAAAGCGCTGCATAGATGCATCCCCCATAAATTGATTATTCTGTGCTGTCAATCATGTTGGTTTTGTGCTTTACCTATGAAGCAGCCTGTGCTGCTGTGGCCGGGTTCAGGGCACTTGATGAGTGTTGAACATGCTTAATGTATCCTGGCAGTTCCTGTGTTGAAAAGCATACAAGCCATATATAAAATTAAGCTATGTCAAGTAATTATGGGATTATTATGGCTTCAACAAAACAAAGGTGACTTAGTCAAGATGCACTTCAAACACAGGATAAATCTTTCTTTCAAAATTGGTTTTCAAATACTTGATAATCCAGTATCTAATCCAGTCACTTCATTAGTTTAAGACTATTTTCAACTTTGAGCCTTTGGGAAACTGGTTTATGTAGTACTTAGTGGCAGAGATTGCTGGTGAAATTCTGACATTCCTCATATCTAGGCCCTGCAGATAATGATAAAACTTTCTCAGAACTCCCTTGGTCTCAGGCTTTACTCACTAAGCCCTGGCCCCTCCATGAACCACCCATCAGTGAAAAGGCTTGTTCTCTCATTGGGCTTATTGGAGGATCAAGATTTAATTTCAGGAAATGTGTGTTTTTCATTTACTTTATGATATGGAAAGGGGCTAGGTATGTTCTGAGTGCCTTTGAAAATCCTATTCAAATGATCTCCTGCTTGGACAGCCCTAAAAGCTCAGCATGTACAAACACAAATTCAGAACTTTTTAGAGGTTGAAAGCTGCTGCCCTGCTCTGCCAATCCTTTAATCGCTGAGCAGAGGACATCTGAGCACTTTTTCTCAGTCATTGATTAGAACTACAGAGCAAAGCGCTCGGATCCCCCTGAGACTTGTATCCATGGATGTGAAACCATCACCAACCTGGGGCAAATCTATTCTGAATTATTAAATTCATTTCTCCTTGTACATGACCTGAGAAGTGAAAGAGTTCAACATCTTCACTTAATGTTTTCAAGATCTTCCCAGTTACTCAGCACTAAAGTTGTTCATACTAATCAGTCCCTCTTAGCAGCTTCTCCCTTCCCTTTTCCGTCCTGTTTTGGAAGCGATTCCTCTCCTGTCTTTATTGTATTAAAGTGTTTGCCTTTTTCCAGCTCATCATGCAGTAGAAGCTGCTGTGTGTTCAGTGTACTGCATTGTCTCTAGGTAACATCATTAGTGAGTACTTTGATGTTGCTGTTTATATCAAACTGAGTGGGGGAAAAAAATTGATCCAGAAAGGTTTTCTTTCTTATCGAACTCTTTTTGATGAAATGATGTTGGGTCTAAATGCAGGTAGCAAGAATTATCCCTCCTACACATTACATGACTGTGGTCAGGAAAAAAAATCCATTTCCAACTACTGCTAAATTCTTGTTTTCCTCTCATTTATAGAATCATTGAAAGTTAAAAAGCTGCTGGCAGCATACAGTTCCTTACATATCTCCACAGGAGGCTTCTGCTTCCTGCATCCGAGAACGGGCTGTAGGACTGGGAACCGGACCCAGGATGCTGCTGTTCCTTGTCGTCTTGTTAATCCCTTCATTTTACTGTAGTTTGGTAAAACAAAAAAAATGAGAGGTCCTGTATCTTTTGCTCCAACATTAAGCTCTTCTTCCCAAAGAAAAATTTTGCTTTTCGGTGGATTGGAGGAAGGAGGAGTGGGTCTGTAATTCAGAAGTGTTCATGCTGCAAGAAAATCGTCTTTCCGTGTGCATGCTAACTATGGAAGTCTACGTTTTCCTGAGACTGATATGAACCTTGTAGCCTTCTTAATCATATGTTCCAAAATCAGAATCACCTCCACATGACTCTGCCTCTCTCTGGCTGGCCCGTTAAAGGGACAACAGCTTTCTACTAGAACACAGATAATGGAGGGGTTGCCTCTACTCCATCTATGGACTTCTGTGCTTTGCTACTTGGGGATGATTTCCCTGGGCATGTGCTGACACTCACTTCTCTAGAAAACTTTACAGCTGCTCAAGTATGAATTCAGGAGTTTAATTTTGGGTTTAAGAAGTCCATTACCCCTTACAGTAGCTGTAAAATGCTGACTTTTGCAAGTAGTGCACTTCTGCAGCAAGGACTTCACTTCTGAATTGCTGCCTTCGTCATGGGTGATTTCAGTTCCGGTAACAAGCGTACAAAGCCTTTCTTTTGGGGAAAGGTTACAATGGTATATAGTTAAAGGAAAGTATCAGAGGAGCCAAGACAGAGATAGATAGGTGGTTTCATAACCGTGTTCCTGTGGTGGATACCACCGAGAATGAGGCACCTTGTCGACTCACAACAGCAGTACTCTGCTTCAGTCCCCACCCTCTGGCATCACAACAAAAAAACAAGTATGAAGTTTAACAGCTGTAGACACCCAGGAGCAAGGTCTGCCAGGAGGAACTGCACCAGCAGCACACAGTAGATATCGTAAAAAACAATGAGTGCTAGTAGTGGGTGACTTTCTGCTAAAGGGCACTGAAGCACCTGTCTGCCGTCCTGACAGGGAATCGAGTGAGGTATGCTGCCTCCTGAGAGCTAAGGTTCGAGATGGTGCCAAGAGGGTGTGACAACCTGTCAGGAGTACAGACTACTATCTACTGTTACTCGTTCATATGGGCATGAATGACACCAAAAGCCAGAACGTGGGCAGAATCAAGGCAGACTATAAAGCCCTGGGGGGTGCAAGTGAAAAGAATTGGTGCCCAAGTTATCTTTTCCACCATTTTACCAGTTAGAGAAAAGGGAGCAGCCAGAAATGGACCAATAATGCATATCATCTCCTGGCTATGTGGCTGGTGCCATCGTGAAGGTTTTGGCTTTTATGACAGTGGGATATTTTTTGGTTAATATGAACTGTTAGAGAGGGATGGAATCCACCTGTCTAGAAGAGGCAAGGGAATCTTTGGCAGCAGGCTGGTCAAGTTGGTGAGACAGACTTTAAACTGAAGGACTCAAGGGGTGGAGTCCAAAATGGCAATGCTCATGCCATTGCATCCAACTGGGGAATAAGCCAGGCCAACCAGAGCAGCAACAAATGTTCCTTAGCTAACTCCCAAGACGAGATCCAGAAGGACAACAAGGGTGTGTATAACTGTGGTGGATCCTATTGCACCCCTCCAAAGAAACTTGCATGCTCTATTACCTCTCTGAAATGCTCGTACACCAACACACACAGCATGGGGGATAAGCAGGAAGAACAAGAGATCTGTGTGTAGTGTCAGGGTCATGGTCCCATCGCAACTACAGAGACATGGTGGGATAGCTCGTGTCTGGAACATTCTCATGGATGGTTATGTACCTTTTAGGAAAGACAGGCCAGCAGGGCATGGTGGTGGAGTTGCTCTCTACATAAGAGAGCAGCTGGAATGTATTGAGCTCTGCCTAGGGGTGGATGGAGAATGTGTTGGGAGCTTATGGGTAAGAATTAAGGGGCAGGCTAATATGAGAGACACTGCTGTGGGTGTTTACTAGAGGTCACCTGATCAGGAAGAGGAAATCGATGAGGCTGAGAGACCTGGCTCTGTTTAACCTGGAGAAGAGACGACAGGGAGGGGATCTCATCAGTGCTTATAAATATGTAAAGGGCAGGTGTCAAGAGGATGGGGACAGACTCTTCTCAGTGTTGCCCGGTGACAGGACCAAGGTTCAATGGGCAAAAACTGGAATACAGGAAATTCCATCTCAACATGACGAAAAACTTTACTTTGAGGGTGGCAGAGCACTGGAACAGGCTGCCCAGAGGGGTGGTGGAGTCTCCTTCTCTGGAGATATTCAAAAACTGCCTGGATGCATTCCTGTCCAGCCTGCTCTAGGTGAACCTGCTTTGGCAGGGGGGTTGGACTAGATGATCTCTGAAGGTCCCATCCCTCTTCCAGCCCCTACCGTTCTGTGTGATTCTGTGAAACTTGCCAGAGTACCTTAGAAAAATAAAGCCTCATCTGCAGGTGCTGCATGCTCCTGCTTCCAGTCTTCTGTCTGCAAGCATCTTGGGCAACAATGTGTTCTGCCCTTAATTTTCTCAGGGAATGCTTAATAATTTGTGAGGGATAAGATACTCTAAGGTAAAGTACTTCTACGTTTGTGGACCACTCTTATGACTGCTTCTTTAGGAAAGTTCTGCGGCACTATGACTTGACAAGCCTCGTCGTATCTGAAGACTGCTATCCAGTAGTAGTAAAAATCAGTTAAAAATCAGTAGTAGTAAAAATTCAGCTTGTAGCAGATAGCTTTCGCGTCAAAGGTTTTAATCCTAATGGTGAGCAGTGTGAGCTTGACATGGTTCACACAGTTGTTGGTTTTCTGCTTCAACCGGTCAAGGTTGTAAATTATAGATGGTTGGAATGAGAGCCTTAGTGATAAAGCATTTAGGCAATTCACCTATATATGGTGAGGTAGCTGTATAACATGTGTGCTATTCATTTAGATCTTGCGTATTGCTGTACATCACCTGGAACGTTGTTGTGGATATGTGATACCTCAGTCTTGGCATGTGAATTGCATGTTCAGTGCCTCCTGCATAACAGTGTGAGCATTACAATATCATATGTTTATCTGCATTAAAATTTTGTTTCTCTGTGTTAGTGCATCTCTGAAGCAGGGGGTTAAACACTTATGCTTCATTTTTGAGCTGCTTTGGTAAAGGTATCTTAAGGGAAACTGAGCAAAACCAAGAAATTCAAAACAGATACTGTACTGTTCCAAATAGCTGCAAATTATATTCCTTCTCCTGGCTAGGTGGTAGGCAATACAGATGCATTCCTCTGGGTACCACTTTTTTCCTAACACATACTGGGACAATGGCAGCAGCATTGCCTAGTGTGCTCCTCTGGTGCTGTAAGCCCACCAAACTTTTCTTCAGTTTGGCAGCCGATAAGCATCCTGTCAGTTTGGGCACTGGTGGAAGTTATTAACCACTTGTAGCCGTCATATTCT
Source organism: Dromas ardeola (assembly GCA_013398915.1). NCBI lineage: Eukaryota > Metazoa > Chordata > Aves > Charadriiformes > Dromadidae > Dromas > Dromas ardeola. Next base: position 21,273 of record VYZM01015821.1, read on the forward strand.
GCAAGTTGTGCTGATGCTCCCTTTTGCAGGATAGTTGGCCTTCATTTTTCTGTATGCCAGAGGCTGGACACAGGGAAAGGTACCTTTGAGTCTGGCAAGTATTGTGTGTGTTATGTCCCTATGACATCTCAGAAGGGAAAAGCACAAGGTGCTAATGAGAAGTTGTGCTGTCAGATACAGACAGATTTTTAATAGGGATTGCGGACTGCGAGGCCAGAAGGGTGCAGAGCCGTGTGGAATTGCCATATGAGAAACAGATGTGGTTGTGGTTTTATACCCTGCATGTGATTTGGACAGCCTGTGCACAGCTTGATCCAAAATTTGAATGGAAGCAATTGTATGGACTCTCTTACACAGGGGAGACACGGCTATGTGGTCAAACATCCGTTCCCCGGATCAGCAGCAGTGTTAAAATGTATAGCTCAACACACAGCCAGCACACATCCTCGCTCCTGCTGCCTGAGAAAGTTGACTCTGCTCACCTTTTGATAGGAAACTGGTAGAGCAGATTTGCTCAGCCCTTGTCCACCTCTTCCAGGAAAGGAGTCAACAGCTGGCCCTGGAGACGTACTCCTGCAGAGCTCAGCCCAAGTCCCAGCTGCTTGTCCTCCCATGGGCACAGGATCAGGCCCAAAACTGTTAAGAAACTGCACAGGTTTGAGAGGGGATTCTGCACAGCGTAAATTAAGACCACCAGTCCGTGGCAGCAGGCTGTCTCTCACTGGTTTCATGGGGCTGCTTTGGCTGTAACAAGTATCTGCTTTTCCTGTTTTCTTTCCCAACTGTAAGCCTTGCTTCACTGTTGTTTCTGATCGTGATGTTTGTTTGGCAGGATGTACCAACAGGAGCCCTGTTATACTTTCTCACTAGTTCTGTTAAAACCTCAAAAAATTTGAAAAAGGTGTATAATTTGTGATGCTCCTTCTTTTTTGCAGGACTCGTAAGCATAGAATTTCCTCTTTCCTTCAGTCTTTCTAGAAGGGAGCTATTTCTTGAGTCAGAGTGTCTTGGGAATAGGGTGTAGAGGCAGACTTGAAATTTCTGTTAAAAGGGATTGCTGGTACGTTACATCCAATTTTCTTTGTGTTGGGCTTAATAAATAAAATGCACAGTAAATTGTAGTAAGAATTATTGACAAAATTGTCGTTCACTTCTCTGAAGACAGAATAACCCAAAAAGCTCCTACTGTGGTGTGCTCAAATTCATGTTTTGAGTAAAAAGTTAATGTATGAACTTTGCTAGTTGTTGACTGTTTTATTCAGCACTGTCATTGCTGCACTGCACTTCTTTATTTATTTATTTATTTATTTATTATTTAATGTACTATAAATAACATCAAATGGGACGAAATGGTGGGCTCTCATTTTCCAGGTGGTATGCAGAGTAAAAGAGATCTATTAATACCAAGATGAGATACCATCTCTCTCCTGAACAGCAGTCAGAAGGAACAGCTGTGTGTTATTTCTGCCTCGGGTTGGAGCTCATTTCAATAAGCTGAGATTGGCTGCATTTTCCAAGACTCTGCTAGCTGGCTCATTTGTTACAGCCATTCTTCGGAGCTCTCGCATCTGTCAAAGCTCATACAAATCCTCCCCTAGAGGAAGCAGATGTTAGAAAGTTATAATTTAGATGTTTGTTTTGCCTCTTAGAAGAATTCTGGACAGCAATCGCTGTGGTCTGTTAAACATCATTACCAAATGCAAATTGTTGATGAATCTGGATTAGTTTGCAAGCGATTTTTGTAACAACTCTTCACCTCAAGAATTAGACCTAGGGGAATAAAAAGGTAATCTACTATTACAAACATCTAGAATTGTATAATCTATAGCTTCATACACAGAGTTTAACGAAGCTAGCTGAGTTATAATGGTATAAATATATTTCTGGAGTCATTAGTAGTATAGACTAAATGGAGATATACAGACAGTTCTGTCACCAGTGTTGGATATGTGAGCACTCTCCAGCGAAGATCTTTCCTTCCCTTCTTTTTTTCAGGGTAGCTTTATGGCAATCTGGTGTTTACTTTAGGGGTTCTCCTTTCCTGGGGGAGTTGGAGGACATTAAGAGTATCTGCCTGGCAGTCGGAGGGGCTTGTTGTTAATGAAGTGGTCTGCGAAGCTCCAGAGGGAGATCTGCTTCTTCTGTGTTGGGATTTGGAGTGAGGACTGTGGGCTCAGCTTGTGTGTGTGTTTTCAGAGTTTGGTCTGCGTGTGCACTGTTGTTTTGCTTTTAAAGGTCATATAAGAAAAACCTAGTAGTGGGGAGGGAAGAGTGCCTGTTTGTCTTGACCTGGCCCCTGTCCTTTGGGGATATAAGCAGATGAACAAAGAGGTATTTACTTCAGCTAGCTAGAGTCCAATGCTGTGGTGAGCAGGATGGATCTCTGCTGAGGTGGATTGAGAGGGATGAGGCCTTTTTCATGCAACTGTCAGATTTCCTAGAAGATCAAACCCTTAACAGAAATATGAAATGCAAGAGAGGTTGCACCAATTTTGTCCTCTGGCAAATGTATCTCCTTGTTGTGTACTTTTTTTAAATATCCAGAAGGTGTTAAAAAAAAAAAAATGGCAAAATGCATTGAAGTAACACACTCCTGCTGTGGCTGCAGTGAAATACGTGCATCATAGATTCATTCAAACACATATGCTGCACATACAACCTGATTATTACCTGCCTCTGCACTTCAGGCCTTGGTGTACTGAGATAGGGTCACAGGGCAGATTATAATGAATTAACAAAAAAAAGTCCTTTTACTCATCTCCTAAAATACCATACCGTTGTTAAATCTGATCTTTTCTATTTTCGCTTTTAAAATCTTAGAAGATCAAAAGTTTTCTCCAAGAACACTAGCTGTATTTTTTCTTAAAAGGATGATAAAATGTTCCGTCTGTTCACATGCTGAATTATCGTAGACATTTTTCCAAAATAATTATGATCTGTGGAACACTTCATTCTTAATTAACAAAAAAAATGAGAGTTACTGCTATTAACTGCCAACACATTTTGATGTGGGAAAAATTGATTATCTATGCTACAGGAGATGAACAGGTCAGACTGTCAGCTGAGATAAGGTGACAGAATTCCAGCTGTTTCTCTTGTCCCCAGTTTAGTCTTTATACTAAAATAATTTTAAAAGAACCTTTTACCAATAAATGCTTCTCTGATCCAGCGGATGAGAAGTGAAGCTAAAAGTGAATCGGGCAGCATCTACCCTGTTTTGCTCTGTTGTATAAGCCAAAGCAAGCTACTTTAACCTTTTTCTGCCTGGGATTTCCTCCCAGCACCTAATAATCTCATCTAATTAGGCAGAATTTTTTCAGGCAGAGTTTATGGTGCGTTTTGTAGGATGTTCCATCACACCTCGTCACACGCTGCAGGTATCCAGTTGTCAGCAGTCCCGCAGTCCCTCACGCTGGGATTGATCATGGGTGTTCTAGAAACGGGTAGTTGTCCTCCCCGGGGAGATGAATGAAGCTGAATGGGAGTTAACTAGATAAAGCAGAAGGTAAATAGTCTATCACCCATATGAGGGCAGATTACAGTTTTGGGGGATGCAGGATTTAGTGAGGCGCTTAATCTCACCATAACTGCGACTGTTTATCGTAAATGGCAACTGAAATTGTTTTGCAGATGCAGAGGCTGTTCTGGTCAGTCACATACTTGGTCTCCCACACAGGCATCCGGCAAGGAGTAGCTGTTATTGTCCTACTGTACCTGTCTGAAGCTTTTCCAGGTACTGCCTTGCTTGCGGAGCAACAGTGTTTAGGACCGTGCAAAACTATAACCCCACCCAAAGTGTTTCTCCATGCTGATTCTGAAGATTAATTGTCCCATCTGCTAAATATATGTACATAAAACTACATCTGCTAAATATACCCATCTAAAATTGACCTTATTTTACTTTCTGTTCTTCTCACTTCAGTTCCAGTTACAGATGATGTTATGACTTTCCTGAGGGATTAAAAAACTCTTCTGCTTGAGGTTATTTGCTTCTTATATTGGCACTCAGACATCATGATCAATTCGCTTTACATACTGTCTGGTATTTTACTGGTTTATTATTCCTGAAATGTGCTTGATGAAGAGAACTGCCAATATAGGGTGTCTATTTGCAGAATGGATTGACAAACCTTTTAATGGTTCCTACAGCCTGTCTGCATTGCCTGATGGCAGAATTTATTTTCTTATCTTTCAAATATCCCTTGTAGGTGCATATTGCTCTCTGCAGCATCCCAGAGCTTTAGATTCATGTGGGAGCGAATTTTAGAAGGTCATCTCCTTTTTAAATTTTTCTTTAAAGCAGAGAGAATTAAATTATAGGCCTTTTAAAAAACTGTGTATCTTGGGTTTTTTGTGTTTGTTTTTTGTGGGTTTGTTTTTGTTTTGTTTTTTTTTTTCACTGGGAGGAGAGTATTCTTCTGCATTATTAAAGATAGATGGGTCCCAGAGACTCCTTTGGATCATGCAGCAGGGCATGATACACCTTTGTTTTACAGACTGTCAGCTGAGAGGTATAACATCTTCCATGGCTGGTGAGGTGGGAGGCAGGCAGGAGAAAATGGTCAAAAGTATAAATAAATTAATGTTTCCCAAAGGAATTAAGTTAATAAAGGCTTAAAGTTGAAGAGGTACAAAGATATAGTAAGGATAAATGTGCTTAGATCAAGCTCTGGCACACATCTCCAGATATGTCAGATCCTTTCCAAGGCAGAGGTTTTGCACAACCTCAAAGGGTCCACTAATTAATGCAGAATCTACAGCCCCTAGCAAGCAACTTGAGGAAGGTGTTTCCTCTTAAATAACGGTTAAGAGGACAAATCTGAGTAAGAGTTGGCATCTGCTGCAGCTGTCACATAGGTGTTTGTAAGCTGTGCACACCTAGCATTCCTGAGAATACAGCCACATTAACAAAGAAAAGGATGTGTGACCATAATGCTGTGATGAATCTTCATAAAATTTTTCTTCGTCAGCCGCTTGCAGCATTTTGTAATGCATTTGTCTGCTCCCTTGTTTGTACTAATGCATACCTCTGCAGCGCCACATAGGCTTGGTGCTAGGGATATTGGGCAACCATCCCTTAAACACCATAACTTATTGCGGTTTCTTTCTGAGGGACTTTATGTATTTTTCTGGAGCATGTTCCGTAGGCCCGCCAATCTATTTGGCATCTCAGTATACCAGTTCTACCCTCTTTTCTATATAGACATCTCTGAGCTTGTATAGACACGTCCAAATTTGTTTTAAACTCACTGTTTGGGAAGAGTTGCATGTCACCTTGGGAATTTCAGCTTGGGCCTCCTGCGTGGATATATCAACCTTACCAACCCCGTGCATAAGAGGACCCTGTCATCTGCATTAACAACATGTTGGTGATGTTTGTGTGTTCCTACATCTGCACAACAGCTTGTTTGGCTTCACAGATTCCCCTGTTCTCCTTTATTCAAAACAGGATTTAATCTGCTTTGGAAAACTCATTTCTAGTGTCTGGGTAGCTAGCCAGTACTGAGGTCTGGTGTGGATATCAAGTCCCAAGTGCTTATACTAGCCATTTAAGGGCTGGAATACACGTCCTGAGGACACGTGGGTCTGCAGAATCGCTAACACATCCTAGGAACAGCATGTAATGGCTAAGAATATTGTAGCAAGACCTTAGTGCAAATACGGGTTAATATTTTTTCCTTGGTCATGCTTCTGCATGCATTGACCAAAGGATTGAATCACAAGCCTGGAAAAAACTTGACTGTGGAAAATGGGAATTGTTTAGCTAGAACCAGAAGGAAATAGACTGTCCCTAACATTAAGATTGTCTCTATTATTTAAGCGTGTTGGGTTTAGGAAGCAATTTTCAACTTGATTTAATATGCCAGTCAAAGAGGAAATCGTGGGTGATAAGTGCTGATATCGTCAGGCTTAAGTGTACGACTGAATTTGGGTCCAGGTCTCTGTTTCGTTACATAGTTCTCAGTTAGCTAAGTGTGTGTTATTCCACATAGGTTATTGGTTTGTTGTTTATATGTGTTAAGCAGTAGGTGCATTAGCTTTCCCTCCTTGGGAGAAAGTTTGCAGAAAAAAAATGCATTATTTAGTTATAAGCTATATGCATCACAGGCTCTCTCAAAGTCTGGCCCCTTTAGCATGTCTTTTAGCAAGGCGTGCTTTTTTTTTTTTTTTTTTTTATCAAAACGCCTGTGTCTTGCTGCACCAGCGGGAAACCTGCAGAGTGATGTAAGTTCAGCAAGAAACTACCCAGTCGCCAGCCAAAGGAGGAATATTCTGCTGCAGTAGTGCAGCAAGGGAAGTGCAGTTGAGCCGCCCGCCTTATTAGCGCTTGCAGTTTTATTGTGAAACAGCAGCAATTTTCCACTGAGAGTCAGAACAGTCGTCTTACTTGTTGTTTGTCTGTTCTTCCCAGTAATGTGCTCTAAAAGCCTCAATATCATTAGATCGTGATTACAGTAAAAAAGAGCAACTGCATCGAGTGGGATCTGCTTGATGAATGTGTTCCTTCTGTGCCTCTAAGTACTGTTGGTTACTGCACTGATGCTGACATACTGCACGCTACAGAGAATGCCTTCCCTGCACCAGAAACCTCATGTAGCGTTTCTTATTTGTTCCGATTATTGCTATTAAGAGGTACTTAAGCGTAGCAGCTGGCAGCTCCAATCAATATCAAGGCCCTGTTATGCTATTGCTTGTGTAAGTGCACTGTAAGGGACAGGCCCTCAGCCAGCAAGCTCCCAGGGTGGGGGAACTGTAGCGGTGACTTGACCAACATGATCCAACAGGCAACGGGCAAAGCCAGCACTAGTGTACAGGTGTCTTGGAAAGCAATTAGCTTCTGGCTTCTCAGTCTGTCTTCTGCTTTTGAAGAACGTGGTCTGTTGCGGATGGCCCAGTAAAATGAACAGGCAAGGGTAAGGAGATGAGCAAGCTTGTGAGTTTTCATCCAGGAATGAGTCTGGAGCAAGCTGGAGGTTGAAAACTGGTTTTGCAGGAAAACTCGGCCAAATCATTGTAAATGCAAGCAAATGAATGAAAATCATGACATAGTTTCTGGCATGCTGTAAGACTGTGAGAGGGCTCAGTAGGCCAAGTTAATAAAACTTGTTAGGACTTTGCCCAGATCTCAATAGAAAAAGCATGTGTTCAATTTGTGACTTAACATTTTCCAAATAATATGTCTGCTACCAGAAAGTAGAGATCCAATAACTGTGAACCTGGTCTTCAAATGTGTACTGATATTCAGGTCTTCACTTGGTAAATTAAATTAATAAATCACCGTGTCATTGAATTTAGGTGGAAATACTGTTTTTCCCATGTTTCATGTTAATTAAGAATTTTTCAACATGAGGTTTAAATGTCGTTTGTGTGGGAGTTCATTTGAAACAAGTTTTGATAGGTCTTTTGGTTTGCCTTTTTTTTTCTTTAAACTCAAAAAAATTTCAGAATTTTCAGTAATCCATGAATATTCTCTGAGCAAAGCAATTATTAGTTTTGGAGTTCAGCCAACTATGACTTTAAAAATCACCACGAAAAAATAAAGACTCTTAAGTAGTAATTTTTCTCTTGTGGGTGAAAGTTTCTTAGAATAGAAAACATCCCTTGAAGTTCAATTCAACTCTGTTCACTCTCAGTTAGATGCCTTGTTAGATCAACCATCCCGTCTCTGTTGATCTCCAAATCAAATCTCTAACATATAATTGCAGAGGTAGACACGGTGCTAGAGAGTCATTGGGAATTCTGTCTTCTGTTCTGTACCTCACTGAATTCAGTCTGGACAGTGGGCATTACTGTTGGGAAGCACAGGCAGAGCTCCAGCTTTATATTTTTTCAATGATGACGAGTTATAGGCAGAGAGAATTGTGTGTTTCGCAGCCTGTCTTGCACTGATGCTCAGGTGAAGCAGCAGCTTAAGTTTATCGGTGTATTTTTCATTAAGTTTTTCTTGTTGTGAGGAAGAAGCAGCAAGGAAGGAAACCTTTTCCTTTGAATTTATGGCTTAATTTTGAAATGAGCACTTGAATTTCCTGGTCTTAAAGAATTTAGTCAGAGGTACGTTGCTCACGATCTTGTTATGTTTGTCTCGTGGGTGGCTAGAGGGATCAGATCAAGAAATGTCAAACGTACCGTTGCCTTAATGGAGGAGCATCGTGAACACCTCTGTGCCTGGTGCCTGCCCAGGGGAATTCCACACACCTGCATCGCTCCAGGGGCTACATGTTGCCACGGTGAATTAGAGCTTTCTGATGAGGCGCTCAGTAAATAATAATTAGTTCAGGTCTTCCCAAAGTGAATGGCTGTATCATTTTTCTGACAAAAAAGGCAGAGGGACTGTCTGTGAAGATGGGTAATAAATTATTAATTATTATTAATTACATTATTATTACATGCATACCTGGGACCTCTCCTTGCTAGCTTGTACTGATGTCAGCAGGCTTTCTTAAAGCAAGTAGGTCCGTGTGATTCCTCCTGAGGCTGAGACTTTGTAAAATCTAATGTCAGCACTTTCATAAATTAAGTCCCACAAACAAAAATATGCTTCCTGTTTGCAGGTACTGAACCTATGTACCAGATCCGTCTCAGTGGGGAAATACACCTGTCATTGAGCAAATGTTCTAGTCAGCAAAGCGCAAGGATTAATGATGGAAAATACTAGATGAATGAGTATTATAAAAGCTGCCAAAGCTCAGACTCCCGTATCAGTTACATTTTACCTTATCCATCCCCTTGGTGTAGCAGTAAATTATTGATGCTGAAAACTGTTATTTCATTCATGAATAATTTAATATGGCACTGGATGGGTGATGGGGAGATAGTATGCAATATAGGAACAAAGGCAGCAGCAGCTCCTGCTGATCCAAGATGCTATATGTGCTGAACAAGATAAAGCCCAGATCGTCAGTTGTGCACCTAGTAGATAAATAAGAAGAGAAGGGATGGATCCTGTAGCCCTTCAAACTGTGTCTGGCCTGTGCCACTGAGTGATACGAGGACCAGTATCTGCAGATAAAGTTTCAAGGAGTGACATTTAAATGTGAAACTCTACAGGGAGGGTATATTTGTCTCAGCTTAGTATTGCGTAGCACCCTTCTTTGCAAAGGGTGGAGAGGGAGAACCGTATTCGCACCATCAAACCTGGGAGCCTGACGGAAGAGCTGCCAGAGCTCTGTGCCAGAGTCTGCCTTGTGTTGTCAGGGGGGCTTGAAGGGAAATTTGGAGTACCCCGGCGTTTTGCTTGAGTGCTGCTCTGGAGACCACTAGCTGTCGGGGGAGCTCAAACATGCGGATGCCTTCAGTTAGCTCCTCAAAGTACTGCCTGGTTCTTGCTTTTATTGGTCATAGTCCTTTTCTTTTCTGGAACTGCTCAGAGCATGGTTTCTTTAAGCCTACCAAAATGCTAAATGTAGGATTTAATTTATAAGTAGAGCATTATATTATAAATATAGCATTTCCTTGCCCCAGGAAATTGTACCAAACCCTTATTGGACCTCCTAATCCCATGTGCACTAAAGTGAATTAGGGCTATTTTGAGAGTTGTTGTTGGAAGTAGGCAACACTATTCTGTGCTCCCTGAACTTTTCTGAATGTCATTTAGCATTGAAAATTTTTTTATTTCTGAGGTTGCAAAGCTCTGCTTAAAATGCACTCGTTTGGAGCATGCACTTCTGCATCAGTCTTGGCACAAGAGCAACATTAAGTGTGCAGTGCTATCACTAGGTGCCACCTTCCAGTCTAGTCACCAGTGTGGGATGCTGATTTAAGTTTTCAGGCTTCACTTACCTTTTAGATGTATCATGAAACACAGGGTAAATTACCAAGTTGCCGGGGTGAGGTCTCTTTGTAGAAGTTTCACAGCTTGGTTATGCCTAGCTAGCAGGGATGGAAATGTCAAAGTGTTGGGGATGAAGGCAGGTCTCTTGCTGTCGTATGCCAATTAATTGCTTCAGGACTGAGCTAGGACTGAGTGTGTTTAACGTGTGGGAAAAAAACGAGGAAAAGGCTGGATTCAATACCTTTTTTTTTTTTTTTTTTTTTTTTTTTTTTTTTTGCTTGTGGAGTTACTGATAGCTGTGCAGAATCTGCATTTGAAGAATCGGGAGCCTGACTTTCATGTGCGGTTTATTGTAGGGTGATTTCAAGGGTAAGAGGGTGCCCACCTCACCTTCTTGCATAAAATGAGACCCTATCATTCATGTGTGCTAAAAGAGAGGGAAGTACTGAGAAAAGCTGCTTCCTTGAGTGAGGAAAAATGAGCTAAAACGCAGTTATTCATTGTCTTCCCCCATTCTGCTATTCTCTGAATATTTCTACTTCCCTACTGTTTTTCTGTCTGAACGTTTCTGTATTTTGTGGTTAGTAATATTGAGTAGGTGTTTTGAGTAATGTCCAAATCCATTTCTGCCGCCTTCAACAAAGAAAGGAATTCTCCCTTTAATTTTGCTATCAAGGCAGCAGTCCCATGACTCTAGTATTGGAGAATATTATTTTAATGCTCTTAGTTTTCTTCAGAAGCATTTATACCTTGCCCAAGTTAGACCATTCTGGGAGTTAATTCCTGACTTTGGGAATCATCCTAACGAAGGGACTGCATTTTGCTTGACTGGTACTGTTCATAGTACATGATGCCATTGACTCTAAACCACAGAGGCAGCCTTATAAACAAGATATGGATGAGAAGACTAGCTGATGCCTTCTTTTAATTTGCAGAGATATAGTGAAGCTAAGTAAATTAAATGATTCATTTATGCTAATTTCACATGCACACCAAATAATGCATGCTACGTTTGTACTTAATTGTAATACCTCTAATTTATAGAGATTATAATGTAAAATCAACCATACTGTGACTCGAGACATTGGTGGAAACTCCATGGGTCTCAAAGGGAAAGGAATCTGCCTCATAGTAGGGCCATCTTTAGAAATGAAAGAGCCGGGGGGAAAGGGGGGATGAGCACTTCCATGGCATAGTTAAAAATCTATTTAAGTAAGGCAAACAAGCCATAAACAGCTCACTTGAAAGAGAACAGGATAAACTAACCCATCTGATTTTACAGGAAAAAAACGATCTGAAAAAATTAATGACGTAGCTGGACCTAATTTAGGCCACACAAAGATCTGTCCTACTGCATCAGTGAAAAAAAACCCAAAACACTGATCTCTTGCAATTCTTGCCTCATACCAGCTTGTTAGGAGTAGAAACTAAGAGTCTGCGCTTGCTTGGTGCAAATCTATTTGTTTCAATGCAGTTACTCCACCGTTACAGAAATGTATCTAATCCAAATAGCCTGCTTACCTGAACCTGATCTCCACCTGTGTGACAGTTAAAAGCCTCATCGAGCCAGAGAGCTGCAACTGAATAAGCTTGTGAATGTGGTAGATGTGAGGAATGACTCCTCGCTACCATGGCTTGTAGACAATGTAAATTCCAGATTTCATCTTGGAATTGCTTACCATATTGGTAAAGGTTAGTTAGGTTCACTGTCATCAATTTTATGAAATGTTTGATTGGAAAGGTGATTTGTGCTTGTTAATTAGAAATCACATTGAAGCATGTTGTGACCTAGGTATCAGGATAGTTTGCATGCAGAGGCCTCTGCATTCAGTAGTGCTGTAAATTTAATGATTTTAGACGCAGCAGTAATAAAATTATAGTTCTTTCTGTATGATATTTCCCCCTTCTCATGTTTTCTCCTCTTCAGAAATATAATCAAAATTATTACCGATGCAGAACAAATCTGAAAATTACCAGCCCAACTCTGTGACAATTATATTGCTAGACCATTGCCAGCTTAATCCACGTGTGAAAACTGCATAGACTTGTGTGTATTAATAAAAATGACGCCACATTTTGAGGACAGGAATCTCCCATCCACAACTTTTCCCTTCTTTTGTCATTAATATCCTAGGTCAAACAGTATGCGCTCTGATGCAGCAAGACATGGTACCTTCTTGAATCATTGGCAAACATTTAGTGCAGAGACAAGGAAAGTTCTGTTTTGATAACATGAAGGTTCTTGTAATGGGGGCATTACAAATTGGTTTTTCTGTCTGTAAAATGTTCAGATGCTTCAACTTTTTAATCATGACACAGGCTGGTGAAGTGGAACTGATGTTAGTTAGCATGCAAATGCTGCTCTGAGCTACTTGCGTACATCTCAAGAGTTGCTTGTCTTTATCTGAGCAGAGCACTTGGAAATGGTTCTCACCCACTTCATGCTTCTGAGCTGAAGAGTGGCAAGTGGTTGATACTGAGAGAAGATGGATATAGCGTTGTGTAGCCCAGGTCTCTGACTGACTGATAAATGGATCCAGGACACAATCATGGAAAAGTCCTCTGGGAAAGCAAAAAGTGCGGTAATGGTGTCTGTCTGGCTACAGATCAATGCTAGACTTTGTAAATCAGTGTGGCCAGGTCACCGTTACAGAGGGAATTGTCAGAAATGCTGTAGCCCTTTAAAAAAAAAAAAAGCATTCCTTCCTGAGGAATGGAATTGAGTTCTTCTGATGCCACATTTTGAAAGGTGGGTGAGAAAGTTTGAGCGCATAATAGGGAAAGGGGGAAGTCTGTCCTCTCAAGAAGCAAAGACTTTCCCAGCATCTAGTTTGCTTTGTTTCCCTTCTGAGATGGGAGGAAGAAGTTGAGCTGATTTCAGTTTGAGTTGTGGCAGTAGCGAAGAGCAGAGTAGGTGTTATACTGGATCGCTGGAGTTGTTTTTCTAAGTAGTCACTGATTTCTTTGGTGTTAAAAGAAGCCAAACTCCTCCTGGCAGTCAGGCTATACACTGTACAGCTCTGGGAAGATGGGGAAAGATGATCTGATGTGATGTGGGATACCACATGTAACTGCCTCAAATGTAGAGGCTCTGGATGTATGAACTTCACAGGATCACAGGATGATAGGGGTTGGAAGGGACCTCTGGAGATCATCTAGTCCAAGCCCCCTGCCAGAGCAGGGTCAGCTAGAGCAGGTTGCACAGGAGCACGTCCAGGCGGGTTTTGAATATCTCCAGAGATGGAGACTCCACCACCTCTCTGGGCAGCCTGTTCCAGTGCTCTGCCACCCTCAGAGTAAAGAAGTTCCTCCTCATGTTGAGATGGAACTTCCTATATTCAAGTTTGTGCCCATTATCTCTTGTCCTGTTGCCGGGCACCATTGAAAAGAGCCTGGCCCCATCCTCCTGACACCCACCTTTTAAGTATTTATAAGCATTGATAAGATCCTCCCTCAGTCGTCTTTTTTCCAGACTAAAAAGACTCAAATCCCTCAGCATAAATTTTCATTCCTATCAAAATTATTGTGAGATTTGCAGGGAAAGCTTTGAATGAAGAACCAAGTTTTCATATTCTTTATTTGAATCCTTAGTTTCAGTACCCATGCTATCATGTCTTATACCCCTCTACGTGTTCCCAATTTAAAAGTCTTTATTTCATATCTTGAAGTGGACACAAGGGTGTTTGCAAAAGGAGAACCACCATCTGGCATGTGGGATTCAGAGAAAGTCTCTCTTACTGATTTTTCTGGAGTGGAAATAAAATTAAAAGTGCCCAAGGGCTTGATCCTACTGTTTTCTTACCCTTTGATGATGGCCTCAAGTCTTAAGCTGAGCCCTTCTTACTGTCTTCAGCACCCAGTTATAAGTATGAAGCAGGCAAATCTGCTACCGATTCTTTTATTTTATTTCAGTAATCAGTAAAGTAGTGCTGGTATCAATCGTGTTGTCTGGAAAACAAGGCCCGTTTAGGAAGGTTCTCATCTTGGGAATGTTTTTAAAACCCAGCTTAGGTTTATTAATGAATGACTCCCGATTTACAGCAATGTATCTGAGACCAGTATCTGCCTGATTCAGGATCAAGGCCGTAACTAGATGCAGGTCAGGTTTTTAGCTACTAGCTTGAAGGACTTGGCCGATTAATGCCATGTAGGTACCTTAGGTCACAAGGTGGGTCTTTCACAGCCTTGTGGTAATCACTACACTTCTCCTGAAGCCTGAATGATGTTAAGATCAGTTCTGCCACAATTTAATTTACATTTTATTGGTACAGCCCAAGGGGGACTTGTTCTCTGGCTGCAGAAGACTCCAATGTTTTCCTTTGTTTTTTTATTGAGAACTAAATAAAACTGAGTGGAACTGCTGATTCATAAAAAGAAGAGTTGTTTTTGGAAAATGTTAATATCTTGTGCTAAAGCAGCCATTGCCATTTTATGATACCTGACAGAAATTACCCAGTTTCTTTGCACACAATTAAATGGAATTATCAGCCCATTAGGTTAGATACATTTTACAGTAGGAAAATAAAACCTAGTGTTTACTTATCGATGTTTAAATAAATTGTAATTATCATTCCATGACAGTCTTGTACTACTGTAATTAAGCTTTAAAATAAAGGGTAATTGGAATTAAGAGGGCTTATCTACATTTAATTTAGAAGTTATTGTTGAAGTCAGCTGTGGTAATGTGCAATAACTTTCAGAAAACAGCACTCACCTGTTTCTGCCATGGATTCCATGCAACAATGCTGGTGCTCGAGGAGAGAAATTTGTGTACACCTCACAGAGAGAAGATAATCAATGCCACAAGGTCTGCATGTTTAGGGTGAACTTCCTCATGCTGAGCGCTGATGGGTTTTTTCCCTTTCTTGGGATTGAGTGCCTTTTGAGACTGAATGCCTTTTGAGACTGAGCTGAGCTTCTTTGTTTTGCTCCTACTTTTCGATTTCTGTTTCTTGCAAGAATAGGTTTTTCAGTTTTCTTTTTTTTCCACCCAGCATGGCAAATTGAGTGGTATGGATTGCTGGCTGTTTGATTCAGCAGGCTTTGCATACAAACCTTTGATTTGCCAAGGAAACTCAGGGTTGGGGGAGCAAAAAGAGCCCAAGCCTACTGCTTGGGGACAACTCAGTTCTTAAATTTGATGCAGATAACAGGATTGGGACCTTCAGTGTCGTGAATATTAAATAGATATAGGGAGGATGTGGGGAACGCCACGGTGAGAGAAATTGGCTCTTTGCTCAGTAGGAGCAATAGGGTAAGGCAGTTCCTGGCACTCCCTCCTGTAGAGAGATATGTCTAATACTCAAAGGTTCCTGAAAGACTTCAGCAAAATGATGTTAAAGGGGCTTGAACTCTTCTGAAAATAGATGATCCAGAAAACACTCGGAACAAACAGCCTTCAGAGGTGTCAATAAGTGGTACGTTCGGGTTCCCACCAGCAAAGGGATGTTCATGGAAAGCATGAGAAAAGTTGTGGCCTCTGGCTGCTTACGTGAAAATGCTTCTTTTGAGACTGTGCCAGATATTGGGGAATAGTGTGGTAAAATCTACTATGCGACAGCAGATTGATTTTCTTTTAATAGATGTGTCTTCTTTGAAGGGTTAGAGAGGCTTACCGTTTACTGTTCTTTAAATTTTATTTGGATATTGGGACTATTTTGCATAAACAACGAAAGCAGTCATTAAAGTATATCAATCATTTGTTTGAAGTTGTTTGGTCTGGTGGATTTGGAGTTGGTCTTGTTTCCTTCATTAAATTACTCTGTATCAAGAGTCTGAATTGCCTAATTAAAGACAAAAGTCTGTGAAATTCCTGCCACGCTGTCAGGGCACAATGGGAAACATCCAAATACCAAGAGGTATGTCTTGAATATCTCTCATATTCAGTTGTTAGGATCTCAGAAGCCTGATAGAGGCCATCTTATCTGATGTACACACTCTCTCATGCCCTAAGCATCACATGGTCTTGTCCCATCTTGTGAGGATAGCCAGGAGGAGTGTCTCTGCTCTACAGTTACCTGTAGTAATATTATAATTTGAGGGGGACAGCCTATGCCAGGACATGAGGTCAGGACTTAGAAAGCACTTCATACTGTATAGGTGTTAAAGTCGATTTTAATTGCACAGATTGGTATTGTGTTTTGTTTGGCTTCTTATTGTTAGGTACTAGTATTTCTCACAAGCTCATATAATTTTAGGAAAACACTTTAAACTACAGATTCAAGACCTACTTTTTCAATTTGGTAGTGGTCTTTGGAACTCGTTTTAGGATGCTGAGTCTATAAATACCCAAAGTACTCTGATCTGAAACTCAAAAAGGAGCTAGTTTAAAAAAATACATATGTTTTGAGGATTCTGGGTTTTCTAATATTAAGTGAGGAACTTTTTGAAAGAGTTAAAGCTGAATCAGATTTTTTTTTTCTTGAAGTGGAGTCTTCAACTTGAAGGATTTGAATGAAAGCTCATCTTCAGCTTAAATGTAATTTATGAATGCAGAGTGAAGACATATAAAGATATTCAGGACTAGCAACTATGTAAGTTTGAAAACTAATTAGGGAACAAATCAAGCTACAAGGTCCTATTAGTTATGCAGGCTATGTAATTATTTTTTTCATAAGGAAAATAAACACGTGAAACTATTAGTCAGCTAGGGTAAATCAGATCTGCTTCTGCTACTATGGATTTATGTTAGCTGTGGATTTAACTACCCTTACTTTTGGGTGGTGTGATTGAAAATCATTCCTTTCTGATTACCTTGAGATTTTTTTTAATTTTTGCATGATATTTTAGAGGATCCTGTAATGGATAGATAGCTGGAAATCACACTTGCAGATTTGCCTTTGGAGTGAAGGCACATAAGATGGCTTGGAAGAGAATTGTTGTATTTTTTGAATCTATATTTTGGTGCTGGAATGGTGGAAATTAACCACCTTTAACATACTGCTGAGTTTAATGCGGTGTGATTTTGGGGGGTCAGTCTTTGATATTTAAAGTATTTGGGAATTTTTTTGTAATACTAGGTAAATCTAGAGTTCAGTTGGGAACAATTTCAACATGTGTAAATTAGAAGCCCTGACCTGACTTTAATCCCAGTCTATATCAGGTAGGAATCTGCCTATGAAGTGGTAACGAGCATTCAAAATATTTGGAGGTGTTTTTTTAATGATTTTCCATAAACTCTTGTTAGCATATTCATGGTTTTGCTTCTCTGTTTTTTTTTTTCTCTCATATAAGGGCAAAAACAGTGCCTAGATGAACAAAATAAAAAGAAAAGGTATCATCTTGCAGCAAAGTTGTATTAAATTTTAGTGTTTAAAGTAGAAATGCTGCTGCAGACAGACAGCTCTGGAAGTTTTAGTTTGATGTGCTAAGCTAATATAATTGTTGCAGATCCACTGAAGTTAAAAGTAAAGTTTCCGTTGTTAGTGGGCTTTGATCAAGTGGTTGAAGAGGGGGATTGTCAGACACATTGATCTCAGTGTTAACTGTGTTCACAGTTAAATTAGTGGGTTGCACACGGTTTCCTTAGTTGGATCTGCAGGTTTGTGAATGAGAAGCGCCTTGTGCTGCATCCTTTCGAAGGCAAACATCAGAACGAAACATGGATCATCCAGAAAGCTTGCTGAAAAAGAAAAATTATTCCTCCTGGAGTTGGTTGGCAAGAGGGGCAGTGGAGGGTGGCAGGTTTGTTAGTTCCCAGGAGCTGTGTCTGCTTAGCAAGGAAGTTCTTGTATGAGTTGTGGAGCTGTTGCTCTGCCTTCCCTTGGGACCAGGCAATGGTGCTGTGACTGCCTGTTTGCACAGGACACCTTTATTATTGCAAGGTGAGCAACTTGTGGAGTAAGGTCCTTCTTCCTTTGAGTGAGGGCACAACAGGGTAGCTCTTGGATGCTAACCCTCATCATTTGCTTTGATTTCCTGAAAGAACAGACACACAGTCACCCACGATCTTAACTGCACTTTAACAGGCTGGGTTTTGTGAGGGAACGTGTTGTAACATATATGTTAGTTAAAACCAATTGAAACAGTAAAAGTAGTTTTAAAACCCCAATGCTTGTTTATTCTCAGTTTGTGATATTTACCTTGGAGAGCAGGTGATATAACACCTCTGTTTTAGCCTGAAGCGGTAGAGTGCAATCATGCTTTCCTATTCCACTATAAAATTTTACATTTGATACAGTTGACATTTTGGTGCAATGGACCATAAATTAATGCAGGTATGAGCTATAAAAGGAAGGACATTAGAATAATCAAGCGGCTACAGTAGTAGTTGAGTATGTGAGTGTGTATGGCACAGAATTTTTCGATTAGCTTACTTTTATGAGTCTTGTCTGTTCACTTTGTCTATATCCAAGATACCTTAATTTCATTTTCTCTTGAAAGTAACTCAAGGGATTGCTGAACCTCTTGAGTTATGAGATTTTTGTGTCAACAGAAATTTAATTACTTCTGAGAAATGAATCACTGTAGCTCATCTATAATAAATCTCCACAATATAATATTCTAGAGAATACAGTTTCTGTTGAACCATAAGGTGTAATCTTTGTCAGTGTTTGTCTCTCCATTAGTATGATCATGGTTTTTTTGTTTTGTTCTCTTCTGTGTGTGCTTTCACTTCCGTTAGGGGAAATCTCTGCTATGAAGGTAAGGACCCGTACGTGGCACATCTCCCACACTGAAGTCTGTATTTCACAGAGACACTGTTAGCACTACTGAAATGACTTGCCTATGTTGTGTTAGCCATTATGAAGAAACCGCTTTGTACTGGAGCTGCCAATTTTTTACCCTGCCAATTATTTAATCAATGTTAATGGCACATTAAATTACTTGAAGTTGCTACTGTTTTAGAGATTAAGGCCTGGACTTGCTTTGTGTGGACTGTTTTCCATGGCATCAGCATTGGCAGTAGTTGCGGGGTGAGGAATTAAAATGAGTGGAAGTGGGACTTTGCTCTATGTTGCAGCTGGGAGGGAATGGCATGCTCTCCTCTGTGTGTATTTGACCTGTGTCCATTTAAAATTGGTAATTCAAACTGAGTTCTATGTAGTAAGAAGATAAGATTTTGCTTTCTAGCTACTGAGTGAAATCATTTATTTCTCAGGAGTTGAAATTTCTCAGTCACTGAAACAATGCAAGAGAAGTCTGGTTTTTTTGGTTTGGGTTTTTTTTCTTAATCAGAGATCAAAATTGCAAATGATGGATAACCTAATGCAGGGAGCTGGAGGTTCTTTCTTATGAGTAACTTGGTAAAAACTAAGCATATTTCCTTTCCGTTCAAAAAGAGGAAAAATTACTTTTAGGTAGACAGTAGATGTGAAAGCTTCAGTCCCCATACTAATTCCTAGGAAAGATTGTAACTGGAAAAAAAATGTAAAAAAATTAATTTTCTTTTTTTCCCATGAGGAAGATCATGCTTGTTTCCTTATAAGCAGTCTTACTGAACTCTGGGGAGCTTCTCAAATCAAAGGAGTGAAAATGGTAGCCTTGTAGGCATTTTGCTCAAATATCTACCTTGGCAATACAACATTGATGTATTTCAGAGATATTTTATGTCATTGGAATATCCTTCAATGTGCTCTGAATCAAATTTGTTATTACTCTGTTATTTCAGTGGCAATGCAACTGTTGAGTTTGTGATGGTCTTTAAAAGATGATATCGTCTTGCATAACCCATCTAAATCATATTCAGTTTTGATCCCTGTGAAGTTGTATATCATTCCAAAACAAAGTAATCTGTCTGTTGGAGTACAGGTGTATAAACTGGTCCTATATATATTGCTTTCACATAGGAATCCATTCTCTCGCACATACTTTGCAGTAAAGATCCTCTTTTTTACACTTGGTGACCAACTGCCCCATAAATGTTATTTGAACTGCTGTCATAT
>VYZM01015822.1:6865-29818 GCA_013398915.1 Dromas ardeola
TGCAGGACCTTGCGCTTGGCCTGGTTGAACTTCATGAGGCTGGCATGGTCCCACCTCTCAAGCCTGTCCAGGTCCCTCTGGGTGGCATCCCTTTCCTCCAGCGTGTCGACTGCTCCGCACAGCTTGTTGGTGCTGGTCGATGGCCATGGGTCGGTACCCCCTGGAGCAGGCAGCCTGGCGTCTCCGGAGCTGGAGAGTGACATATGGCACCCATAATCTGCCCACAGGGTGAGAAGCTGCTGCGACTGGAGAAGGAAATTGGTCACCTCTCTGGTACGGAGACAGAATCAAAGCAGAAAGATGTGATGATAAAAGATCTGCAGGATGAGATCGCAGCCATGGCAAAGACCTTGGCTCAGGCGGCGGCAAGGAACGAGGTAGAGCTGACCCAGAAGCTGCTCACCTTCGACCGAGAGCTGGGGGCCAGAACGGAGGAGATCAGAGCCTTGAGGGAACAGGTACCGAATGCTTCAGTAGGCACTGAGCAGGGAAAATACCTCTCTGATACCGATGTGTTTTGAATTTTACACCCAGTTTTTAGGAGAAGGTCTGGGAACTAAGGGAATTGAAGGAAATGAGGTTCTTCCAGTTGTATTTAGCACATGTGCTTGGTTTTGGTGCAAGTTCCTCTTAAAGAAGCTGGGACTGAATTGTCCCACGTATGTGGTAGGATCTGTAATGCTGCAGTGGGGAGGGAGACAGAAGCTTAACCAGCCTTTGGCGGGGGAGAGGCACACGCCACCACCATGGGCTGGACAGCAAGACCCCTGCCTTGCCCCTCTTGCCCCAGGAACAGGCTGTGTGGTCGCGTTGGCCGGGGCAATGCCTGTCCCGAAGGCAGCGCAGCCCCTGGCGTCCTGGTTAGAGGAGAGAGGGCTTTATAATTGTCGTGTCCAGGGATACGTGAATAGCATGCACCTACCTTTTATGAAAACTCAGAGAAAGTCCTGGAGAGATGGTGATGGAGTCCCCTGGAGTATCTCCAGCCCAGGGAAAGGGTCAGTCTGAGGTGTTGGTGCAATGTGAAACACGCAGGTGGGCAACTGGGCATCTTCGCCAGCCCATCCTGGCCACATACTGCCCTCCCGTCTAATCCCGGGTGTGAAGGAGGCGGTGAAATGCTTTGTGCTCGTCCTGACTGTCTGTCATGAAGAGCAGCTTTTGATGAGCAGGTTCCTGCTGGGGAAAAGGCCATATAATTTCGGGGCACTGTCAGCATCTCTGCTGTTACTGCGCCGAGAGGAGATGACGTGCGGTGCCTCTCTTCCCAGCGGCTTTTCTTCCTCTGACAAAAGCCTCTTCCACCTGTGGCTTTGCTCTTCTGTACCCTCCAGTAACTGCTGCGTGAAACCGGCCATTGGAGCAGTGGGAAGCGTGGTTGTGTTGTCTGCGCGGCGCTGATGTGCCAGAGTGGGTGGTACAGACTGTTCCCCACTCCCCATTTCCAGTAGGGACTGTAAGAACTCTCTTTGCAGCAGAAATGTGAACAGGAGTTATTAGCGGCTCTGGATCTGCGTTTGTGAGGAATAACTCCGCATACCTTCAGAAGGTGATAAATTTGCCAGCGTTTCTGCACGCTACCGCGTTAGCAGTGTCACCAGCCCCAGCCATGGATTCCCAGCACGGGAGGCTTCTCCGTGCCTTTTATGTTAGGATTTGAGTGTGAATGGCCAAAATGAAATTAAGGTTATGCTATGCGAAGCAATGAGTGCTGAGAGTTAGCCAAGGATGCTAAGGAGTGACCCCATCAGAGCCTGACCTGGAGGCTCTGGATTTCCCTCTCCGAAGGGGGCTGTAATGAAGTTAATAAGTGATCTGGGGAGGAAAGCGGGTGAATCTGTGTTTTGCAGATCAGCAGCCTGCAGAAAGGCTCAAGCCAGGTTTTCTGCCATTCTCTCTACGAGAGAGACCTGGAGATCGGGAGGCTGCGGAAAGAAAGCGAGAAGGTGAAGAGGGAGCACGCGTTGTCTGCAGGTGGTGTATCCCTGGAGCTCCGCAGAGGGGCGTGAAGCAGTTTGGGGCTGGCTAATGGTAATGAGTGGGCATTGGGAAACCTGTCCAGGCAACAAATGATATGTAGCAGTTCGTAGAAATCGTCCTACCTCTGTTTCTGTGTCCTGAAGCTCTGCGGGAGTTGCAGGCAGTGTCTGACCTGACAGGTGCGGGACAATGTGGGGACGGAAGGCAGGGAGGGACGGGATGGAGAACTTTGGGAAGGAAAAAAAGGCTCAAGCATGGCTTGCAGGGCAGGCTGCGAGCTGCTCGTTAGTGGCATTGTGGAATAGGATGCTGTGCACCCCATGGGGAACCTGCCCACTCGAGCTGCTGCAGCAAAGGCCACCATGGACCACCAGCCCTGTCCAGTGGCCTTTATCCCAAGGTTATCAGGCAGGAGGAATGTCATGTGTACACAAATGTCTATGTATGTCTATGTACACAAAATATTGGCTTGCGTAATGCAGCCACACTGTTCCGCTTGATAGCATTGCCTGAGATAAGGCAGCGGTATCGGTGCTTGGCAGGGAGGAGGCATCAGGGCCGGGGATCTGACATAGTAAGGCGGCAGAAATGGATCCGTAAGAGCCGCTTGTCCTCTGAGTCCCCAAGGACCTTGTCAGCGATGGTGTCACGCAGCAGTGTCCAGCACGGCGTGGCAAAAGCTGAGTCTGCCTTCCAAGCCCAATGGTTGTCAAAGAGGGAGGATGGCCGCTCAGCGGCTGGAGGGCTTTGGTAGGGATGAGACTGGGGATCCTCTCACCGGCGTTGTTTTTCTCAGGTCTGGTGGCCAGCCTGCGAAGGGAGATCGTGGGCAAGGAGCAGAAAATGCAGCAACTCAAGCAAGAAGTTGAAAAAGTGAAGAAGGAAAACAGAGAAAAGGACAACCAGCTAGCAGCTGTGTCTGCCAAGGTTATCCCTAATGATGGGCTTGATAATTTACAGCCTTGTGTATGGATTAATGTGGGAAACTGGGATGAGAAGAGCCATACTTCTCTCTGTTAAGGACCATAGCAGCTATCACTGTGGCTGTTGGAACCCGAGGGTCCTGGCTGCACCCACATTGAAGGTGCAGAACTGTGCCACGGGGACGTAGCAGCGGTGGGGCTGCGGTGTCATCAAGGTGCCCGTGGAATGGTGTCACCTTCCCTGGCTGAGTCCCCCTCCTTGTTCTGCATCTGGGTGCTGTGCGCCCTGGATTGCTGCGAGCGCAGTCGCTGTTTGTTCCGACAAAGCGCCGGTGCCAAAATCCTCCCCAGGAGCCATGGAAACCCCATCTCAGAATCATAGACTAGTTCGGGTTGGAAAGGACCTCTAAAAGTCATCAAGTCCAACCCCGCCCTGCCACGAGCAGGGACATGTTCAACTAGATCAGGTTGCTCAGAGCCCCGTCCAACCTGACCTGGAATATTTCCAGAGATGGAGCATCAACAACCTGTTCCAGTGTTCCACCACCCTCGTTGTAAAGAATTTCTTCCTTATATCTCTATATATAGATATATATGTAGATATATCTGTAGATATAGAAAGAATTTCTTCCTGATATCTTCCCTCTTTTAGTTTAAAGCCATTACCCCCCGTCCTATCGCAGCAGGCCCTGCTAAAATGTTGTCCCCGTCTTTCTTCTAAGCCTCTATAAGTCTCCACGTGGACCCCCGCAGCCCAGCCTGGATTTTCCCCCGGCGAACGCAGGCTGGTCAGCAGGTTGTTTCTCTGTGTTGGCAGCTCCCTCCTCATCGAGCAGAGCTGCAGCAGGTGCAGAACCGGCACCGAGCAGGCGCTGGGTTTTGGCTGGCTGACTGGGCGCTCTTCCAGGGGATTTCAGGGATGCACTGGGAATTTTAAGTAATGGAAAAAGATGCGTGAGAGCCCCTGGGGTGCAGGTAGAGGTCACCCCACCTGCCAGCCCCTACCTGGCTGAGCACCCTCCCCAAGCACCTCTCTGGGGAGAGGAATGGTGGGGATCAGCCGTGGAACTGGTGGAGATATATGAGTGCTGGAGCCGAGACCCGGCGTCCCGGGGACGCATCCTGCTGGGTGCCTGGTGGCACTTGGTGGCTCACAGCACTTGTGTGGAGGCTGAAGGCACGTCCCACAGCATCCCTCTGCGGTTTTCCCTGCTCCTTGGATGCAGGGAGGCCTGGAGGGAGGCACGTGGGAGAGGCACCCGGGCGCTCGGGGCAGGCAGAAGGGGGTTGGGCTCTGAAACCCCGGTACCCCGAAATGCAGAGCTGAAGGGCGCAGCTTGATGCAGTGATGATTTGCCTAGAAAAGTCTGTGACCATCCTGGTCAGGTTACGGTGGGTGGTTTTAAGAGGCTTTTGTTTCCCTTGGTTCTTTCCCCCCATCCCTGTTATACTATTCCTGGACCAGAGGAATTTCCGTCTGTCGGGTGCTCCCTGCAGATGTTTGTCCGTCTCTCATCCAGGCAATGCTTTAAAATGGGCATTTTCAGGTGTGGGAACTCTTCTGCTCTCAGTGCCTTGATGGCCCCATCATAGACGCTCCACCACCCGTAAGGGATCTGAGCACTTAGCTGGGCCGTAGCACTCAAGTGCGTGTTGGCATTTGCTGCAGAAATGATGGTATCTGCCTGCCCTGATGATTTTTTTTTTCTCCTTGGTTGCCATTCATTCTAGTGCTGTAGAATTAAAGAGGAAATGAAGCACCAACATGGAGAGCGAGAAGTAATTGCATGCCGAAATGTGAGTCTCGAGTCATTTGGGGTGATGGAGCAGACCGGGAGGGAGAGCAACGACTGCAGGAATGCAGCAATCCAGGGAATAATTCACTGGGCATTTTAAGGGAGTTGGTTTGAATCCGGCTCCTGGAATAGGAGGCACAAAAGGTGCATAGCGAACCGGAGAAATGTAAATTCCTGTAAAAATTCTAAGGACACACTGCAATGCAGGAGAATGCTGTCAGAAATAAGATTGAAAGTCCACTTGAAAGCCGATCTAACCGCAGTAAATATAGGCTAGAAGGAAATTCCAGGGGTAATGAAACGGGGTGGATGGGGAAAATATATAACTTATGGGTTAAAGTTCTCCAGAAGGGTGATGCCCAGCTCCTCTGGTGAGACCCTGCGCCATCCCGGGGCTCTTGCAGCGCATCGGGGAGCTGGAACGTGACCTGGAGGGGCTGCGGGGGGAGGTCCAGAGGTACTGCGCTGAGCAGGAGAGCAGCCGAAACCAGCTGGCCCAGAAAGCCAAGGTGAGCGTCCGGCCGTGGGGAGGGTGGAGAGTGGCAGGGATGGGCACGGCGTGTACCTCGGCCACATGGCAGGGGTGGCAGCAGCATGGGACGAGGGGCAGCGAGCCGCAGGCACGCCGGCTGTGCGGGCAACAGGGACAAGATCCCCTGAGCTCTGCCACGGAGCCTGGGGGAAAAAGAGACTTCCCCTATGGAGCAGTGTGGTAGGAAGTCAAGGACGGATGGTGGCCCAGGGACCAAACCCAGCCAAAGAGCAGCATTAAGTATCCGATGCTGCAAAACCCAGCCCCTGCAAACAGATTTCCCCCTGCCTCCTGCGATTCCCGAGCCATAATTTGTGTGGCGTGATGTGAATAGCGGATGGCCGGGGTGGAAGCGCTTTATGGAGTGATTTTTCGGGTCTGGCTTTGATGTGCAAATGTTCTCGTCGTCGCAGGCTGAGGAGGAGCTGCAGGAAGCCTGCGCCAGGCAAGCGCTGCAGCTGCAGGAGATGGGGCGCAGGGAGCGCCTGCTGCGAGCCGACGCGGGGAGGGCCAGGGAGCAGGTAGGGAGGAGGCAGGGGTGGGTGGGAGCATCCTAGAATGGGGAGGGTGGGAAGGGACCTTGTAGATCATCCACTTCCACCCTGCAGTCTGGGCTGGAGGCAGCCAAAGGACGGGCTTTCCCATGGGGAAGGACATGGTGCTTGAGTAGAGGAAAGGGAATGCAGAGTCCAGAGCACCAAACCCTGGCACGGGGCTGAACTTGATGTCAGATGCAGTATATGAGGCTTTTCTACAGGATTTGTGTAGCATCGTAGAAGATGGTGCAAGTTTAATAGGATGCAGAAATGCCCTATACTCTCTATAGTCATAGTTACGGTGTGTGGGACCCATGCAAACCCTCCTCCATGCCTAGGTAATGCCGCTTCAGGCAGAGACAGCCCTTTGCAGAATAACATGGTGCTAGATCCCCAGGATAAAGCTGTGCTTCAAGAAGGTTGTGTCCCCCCATTAAAGTGCAACACAGAGTTTTGCTCGTGTGAATTTGTTAGGAACCCCACTCAGTGAGGGGCAGAAAAAGCTATGAGTTGTTTGATGGCATGTTTGGAAAATTACCTTGTTTTTTGTGCAGGGCGGTGCCAAAGGGCAACCTGGAGCTTTTAAGGGCAGATGGGGACTTTTGGGTCTGCCACGTAGGTTAGCGCAGGGACATCCACGTGTGGAAGCCCCAGAAGAGCCAGCATCAGGTGCGATACAGAAGTGTAAGGCACTAACCTCGTTGGGAATGGTTGTCCTCTTCTCCGTCAGAGAGGCCGGGGGTGGCATCCCCAGCTGTCCCCAGCCTGCCCCGGCTGTTTTGCAGGAAGAAATAGGAGATGGCCATGGCAAATCCCCACTGGAGCAACCACCTGGCATGGGTGGTCTGTCCTTTGCAGTGGGTCCCAGCCCTCTGTCATCGTAATCCTCCCGCAGCGGTAGAAGGGCAGCGAATGTTCAGGAGTCGGGTTGTCCTTGGTGGCGGGGAGCCGACAGCCTCCCCTGTGAGCGATGCTGGTGATCTCCCCGGGCAGCTTGTAGGCGATGTAAGGGATGGGATACAGCACAGGCCCTCGCTGCCAGCGGGGTGCGAGCCATGGGGGTCCAAGGAGGGGTTTTGGGGAACCCTTGTGAAGGTACATGGTGAAGAAGTTGCATGTGCTGAGGAGAAGATGGCAGGAGCGCGCACGGGGCCTTGGTGGCGGGGACAGCAGGCACCAGGATGCCCTTTGCATTGATGTGTGAGGGTTGGGTAGAGCAGACAAAGTCGGTATCAATTCTCAGTGATTTGTGTTTTCCTCTGTCAATCTCTGCTGTAGTTGGAGTCCTTCAAATCCCAAGTGCTGCGAACCTGTTCTCCAGCAGCAGTGGGAGTTGTGGGGACGGCGGTGACGGAGCAGCAGGTGAGTTTGGATACCAGTGCATGGAGGTGCTCGGTGCTTCTGAAGCCCAGCTTGGCTCGAGCTGGCCACTGCAGAATGGCCACGGTGCCTGCTCCATCGGCAGGAGTGCTGGTAGAATCCAGGCTTCTCCAGATCCTAAATCATGATGCAGCTCTCCCAGGTTAATGGGGCTGCTCCGGGATGTGAAGGAGATGCGATCCTTTTAGTCCCCCAGAGCTTGGATGGGGTCAGTGGGTTCCTGAAGCCCAGGAGCCTGATGTGACTTTCAGTTTCCAGCAAGTCTCAATTATTGCTCACTGAGACAATCCGTGGTCCCTCAGCAGAAAAAGAGTGTGATTATAAGCCCTGATTCTCCCCTTCCTTCGCATGCTTTTGCCAGGTGATAGAAAAGGTCAGGCAGATCTCCGAAGAAAGCCAACAAAGTCAAGAGAGAGAGAAGTGTCTACAGGAGGAATTAAGCTCCTGGCTCTCGAAGGAGAAGGAGGTGTCCGAAAATGTTGAGGTGTTCAAGAAGTCCCTGCATGAGCTCCAGGTCAGTCCTTTAAATACTGATGACCAACTGGCAGCCAGGAGATAAGTGGCACAGGGGCATTTTTTGGCTGGAGGTCAGAGAAAAGATATGCTCGTGCATCTGCGCTAGCCAGTGCGCAGATCTCCAGATGTACAAGAGGTGTAGCCCCAAAAAGCACTGGTTGGAAAGAAATGGAAGGTGTTGCAGAAGTGTGTCCTCCCCTGGGCCTGCCAGGAGCCGTTCCCACCAAAGGTACCGACCCGCGGAGTGTCGTACCGAAGTGTTCACCTGGTTGTACCCCTGACGGTCTCAGAGATGCTCTGTTGTGTGCCAAGTCCCAGAAGCCTGCTGACCATGGTGGGTAGCTTGCTCACCGGTTGTGTTTTCTCCAGGGGTGCCTGAAGAGCTCCTGCAGCAGCGACAGCCTGCGAGGGGAGCTGGGGAGGCTGGAGGCGGTGAGCCTGGACCCCTCCATCGCAGTCATCGGGGCGGCGGTGGTGGAAGTGGCACGTGTCCCCCTGTCCTGGCTGGAGGGTGCAGAGCGGCTCCTGGTCAGCGCGGGGGTGGACCCGCACGCCTCCGGCAAAGGTCCGTGTCCCGCTGGGTGTCTGGGGGAACTCACCTGCTCCAGGTGGGATGTCCTGGCTAGCCAGCCATAGAGGAGGAAGCCCAGCGTGAGCCACCCCTTGGGGATGGCAGGCCCCTGCGCTAGGGCAAATCTCGGGCAGTTTGGGCAACTAAGAAACCTTTGAGGTGAAAGCACAGGAGGGAGCAACGCTCCAGTTTTGGGCTCCTCCCCACAAAAAGACACTGAGGTGCTGGAGCACGTCCAGAGAAGGGCAACGGAGCTGGTGAGGGGTCTGGAGCACCAGCCGTGTGAGGAGCAGCTGAAGGACCTGGGGGTGTTCAGCCTGGAGAAAAGGAGGCTGAGGGGAGACCTCATCGCTTTCTACAACTCACTGAAAGGAGGGTGCAGCCAGGGGGGGTCGGTCTCTTCTCCCAAGTAACAGGCGATGGGACAAGAGGAAACAGTCTCAAGTCGCTCCAGGGGAGGTTTGGGATGGATATTAGGAAAAATTTCTACACTGAAAGGGTTATTAAGCATTGGAACAGGCTGCCCAGGGAAGTGGCAGGGGCACCATCCCTGGAGGTATTTAAAAGATGGGTAGACGTGGAGCTTAGAGATATGGTTTAGTGATGGTTTTTGTCAGTGCTAGGTTGATGGTTGGACTAGATGATCTGAAAGGTCCCTTCCAACCTTGGTGATTCTATGATTCTATGATTCCCCAGACCAAATGCAGCCGGTGAGGTGTGAGAGGTTGTTGTTGTGGGACTCATGTCTGGGAGCGATTCTAGGATGAAGTTAAATGTTCTGATGGGATGCGAGGAGTCCCCGTGTT
Organism: Dromas ardeola; assembly: GCA_013398915.1. NCBI lineage: Eukaryota > Metazoa > Chordata > Aves > Charadriiformes > Dromadidae > Dromas > Dromas ardeola. Next base: position 15,906 of record VYZM01015822.1, read on the forward strand.
TCGCAGCCTGGGTCCCTCCCTGCGTCCCAGGTGTAGGAAGCTGCGATGGCGGTGAAGGAGCTGGTGCCTTTGCTGGTTGTCTTTGTCCTGTGTCACTCATGGAGTGAGGCTTTCCTCCGGGGTCGGTGTGCTCGGGCAGCATGTGTCCTCTTATTCCCTGCCTCTGCGACGCCAGTGCCACGCGTAGGACTCTGCGGGGTTTGTCTGTGGGATGCGATGTCTGCGTGTGCTGGACCTGATCTACTGTTATCGCGGTGATTCAGTCAAAGTGGGTTTTTTCCTTAGTGACATATAGGAAATTTTTCTTGTCCAGGACTGTGGCCGTGGCACTGGCGGAGATTCGCCAGCCCCCTGTCCCGAGGTTGTAAATTCTGTTGTCTTTCCATTCCTGTGCAACCCCTTGGGAGCGGCAGAGCAGTCGCTGCGCGGAGTTTGCCGAAAGCAAGTTTAGGCGGAGGGTGCGCGGAAAGCAGGTCGTAGGTCTGTATCAAAGCATCGTGTGTCGTGGGGTGTTGCTGCAGAGGAGGAATTGCCGTGACAGCAGCGTGGGAAGGGGGAGCATCACTCTCCCGGCAGCGTCGAGCGTTGCACAGGGGTGCAGGATGTGCGGCGGTGTCAGTGAGGGCGCAGAAGGAGCTGCGAGGCCGCCGCGGTTAGCAGGGTGGTAATTATAGCACTGTGCAGCAACGAGCCGTCCTCGACTCTTGCAGAAGCGTCAGGCTTAGAGAAGACGGGGTGACGCAGCAAAACGGGTGACAGTATGTGACAAGGAAAACACATCTGCTGGTGGGAGCAGGCAGCTGGGCTGTGTGCGCAGGCAAGCCACGTCTCGGCAGTAGCAGCGAGCTCCCAGGGCTGGGAATGTGCCGTGGTTGCAGTAAGCACAGAGGGGAAACCCTTGGCTGGTCCCTAGGAGCCATTGCAGGGGGATCTCGGAGCCGGAATCCCGTAGCCAGGAGGCTAGTGAGGGTCTCCAGGCTAGCGAGGGTCCGTGGGTGCAAGGCAGAACTGGTGCCCATGGGTCTTTCCTTCCCCGATAGCTAACACCAGCACATCCATCCCAGCCTAGGAGGGAAACCCACATTGAGCGTGTTTTCTGGGTACTCCAGCTAGTGCGGGGGGTGGCTGCATGGGGAGGTAGCGCTGGTCCCTTCTCCTCCCTGTTGCCTGTGGAAGAACGAGGACCTCCTCCATCAGGCGAGGGGAGTGAGGGCCAGGGATGAAGGTCAGCAGTGGCCAAACGGAGCGTTGCAAGGAGGCAGGCGGCATCCCCAGGCCCCTGAAGATGCTGCAGGGGGGATATAGACGTGGGCACCCTGTACAGCGGGACGCCGGTGGCTTTTACAGGGCTGTTGGCTGCCCTGGGGAGACTGGTGGAAGAGAGTCAGGAAACCGCACAGAGGAATCGGATGCTACAGGTACAGAAATGTGTGTGTACGTAAACCGAGTTGACAGGGGACCTTTCTATGGGTAAACACGGTGGTAGTCCAAAGGGAGCGGGAATTGGGACTGGAATTGGGAATGTTCATTAGCAGCGGTCCCTGGGTCTGCAGTAGTTCAGGGGAATGGAGAAGACAGAGCCCACTGTCAGTGTGTCGGTGTCCGTATCCCTAATGTGGCGAGGATGGAGGGTATATGTGGTTTTTGATGTGTTTGTTAGTGAGTGTACCCGGGATGTTTATGTCTTGCCCTGTTGCTGATGCAGTCCCTTTATCTCCCCAGTATCTGCTATCTCCCCGCAGGCCCAATTAGAGAGGGACCAGGAGGCGCAGGCAGCTCTGCTGCAGGAGCACGTGAAGGAGCTGGAAGCGAAACACGAACAAGACCTACGGATAAAAATCCAGCAAATTACATTGGAAAAGGACAAGGAGAACCAAGAGGTATGGCGGCATGGTTGTTTTGTAGGAAAAGGACTGTTAAGCAGGAAAAATAGGTGTCTGTATTAGTGTTGCCTAGTGAGAGGAAGAAGTCTGTAGCCCCGAAATGCCTAGGTGCGTGGTCCCAAGAGCCTGGATATCGGCTCTCCTCCTGTATTGATGTGGGGGATTGTAACTCCCCAAAGCACCCACGGTGGAACCGGGAAGTATCTGGGTAATGGCAGGACACACTGCTGCCAGTCGATCCTGGGGAGAAATCTGTAAGCAAGGTAAGCAAGGAGCATTGCTGGGATACGGGAGCGTAGGAAGACACTGCAGTATTTGCAGTAAACCAAATGCAGGCGCAGGTAGGCTTCCTCACGAGGCTTTTGCTCCTTCCTTTCCCTGTGCTGAACCCCTTCTAGGGGTGTTTTGACTGGAAAAGTAGATCCCCTGTGGAGCAGGGGGGGTGGCTGCCTGGTGGGTTCTCGCTGGGTCACCCTTGGTCCTGGGGAAGCCCAGGTCATGGAGCCAATGGTGCTCATGGAGGGGAATGGTTGGGAATGGTTGTTTCCCAGCCTTGGGTTTTCTAAGGAGGCAGGTGAGGAGCAGCAAAGCGGCTCCTCCTTGGTCTCTCTGCTGTACCTTTCCCCAGGTGCTCTCATCCCCTCCCTCATCGAGTCACCTCATGTCCTGCCCAGCTTTTTTCCTGTAAAGTGTCCCTGCTCCAGAGCAGTGACCCCCCTGGTTGCTTTCCTCATTGGACTCGAGGTCTTTGGCCAAATGATATTATTTATTTTGTACTGAAATGTACTGAAATCTGTCAATTCTCAGAATCTGGAGAGTGCTGTTGCCCAGGAGAAGGACAAGTGCAAGCAGTCCATGGAGGAAGAACAGAAGAAGATCCAAGACCTGGAGAGCCACCTGAGAAGCCTGACTGAGGTCAGTGGCACACACCAGGGAGGTAAAGCAGAACTGCTTACACCTGGATTAAATAAATCTGAAAGCTCTCTGTAGCATGGTGGCCCATTTGGTCATGGTCCACCAGTGGACTGTGGTGGGTTTTTATCTCCCCAAGCACACCTAAATGCATATTTGCAGAGAGAAAGATGGATTTTTGCAAGCTTGTTAACTTCTCAATTACTGCTAATGTCCTTGTGTAGGTAATTGAAAGGAAGTCAAAGGAGCAGGAGGTGTCAGAGTGCAAACTGAGAGAAGCTGTGCACAGCCTGGAGGAAGCCACAACACGAGAGGTAGCTCCAACAACCCTTGTGTGCACGTGGGGAACGTGGTGTAGATGTGGTTTGGGAGAAGAAGGATTCCCCGGTCCCTGCCGACGAGGGGACAGAGCACTGCAGCCTCCCCCCTCCCTGAAGTCCTTCCCTTCCCTTGGTCCTCCTGACTGCCAGCCAGGAGAGATGATGCTGATCATGATCCCGAAGGAAAACACATGCGAAGCTTCCAACTGAGGCCACACATCGTGTTTCCTAGATGGCGTTACAGCAGCGGGTTCTCACGCAAGAGGAGCAGCTCAAGACCATTCAGGAGGAGAAGGAGTTTCAGAGGCAGAAACTGCAGGAAGAAATGGAGGAATACAAAGAGCAAAGCAAGCAGCATTCTCTGACAATCGTGGCTTTAGAAGAGAGGTTGCTGGAGGCCAAGCAGGAGCAGAAGACATTGGAGGAGGAAAAGACAGCACTCGTGGAAAAAATGGAAGGTAACAAAGGGTTGCATGGGATGAATCTGTACTGGGAACCCTCTTGGTTAATGTGAAATTAATAAAGAGATGGAGTAGGGCGCTTGCTGCTACGGAAAGCATTGTGTAAGATGTTGGTTTGAGGTTAGCCTGAATGCAGGAAGAGCCCTGGCAGTCCTTGAAGAAGCCATTTCACAGGGAGTTGTGGGATATTGTGCAGTGGCTTTGGGGACCACGGCCATAGGCAGGGCTTTCCCACTGGAGATGGGCTTTTTGCTCTCTGAAGCGACGAGACTGGAGCCCTTTGGGCTGCACCCAGGCGTAAGTGATCCAGAACACGGAAGGATGTAAGGGACTGTCTAAACAGTGGTGGAACTGGAGCCTAAGAGACACAGGTTTCCAAAAATAGACGGTCTGCAGTCTTCAAAGCCACCGTGAAGGAAAGAATATATGTAGCAGAAGCAAGAATGCAATGCATATGCTTTATAAAGAAGCAATTGGCCTTTTTTATTGTGTCCTGTAGGATTTCAGGGCGATGCCAGCAGGGTGACATCGGGAGCCACGCTGGAGGTTTCTCCTGCCGCAGCATCGCACTGTTGTCTGAGGTGAGGAGCACTTGCTGATGGTGGTCTTGGTCAGAGGGGCTCGGAGCAGAGCAGATATCACTCGGAGAGCGTAGGGAAGAGCCAGGGGCTGACTGCAGCTTGTACCAAGAGCCTTTTTGTCTGTGACGGCGAAGAGAGCCCTTTTTCTAGGCTGGGATGGGCCTAAGTGCACACAGGGTGAAAGTGGTGGTGAAGAGCGTGTGAGTGATCTGCTGTCCTGTCCGGGGGGCTCCAGGTGAGAGGGAGTGAGCTGGCCAGTCCCGGGGCCACAGCCATGAACCTAGGGCACTGAAAGGCAGTGAAAAAAGTAATGCATATGTATTAATCATGAGATGCAGCTCAGGAAGGTGTGCGCAGGCTCCGTGAAAGGAGTCTTGCGAATGAACCCTGAGATTTGCCATGATCTTTGTCAGGAAATTCAGGGAGGAGCTGGCAGCGGCGCAGAGCACGCTCCGGTCCAAGGACGCCATCATCGCCGGACTGACCAAAGAGCTGGGGGAAACCAGAGCCAGGATGTCGGACATGAGAGGTGGGTGAAGCGGACTGCCTGGGTTCCATCTTCCCATCCCTCTTCCCAGCAGCAGCCACGGGTGGTAGGTACCAGTGGGCACAACGCAGATCATGGGAAACAGGTGTCACCATCCTGAAATAAATGCTATTGCCCTGCTCGGGGTAAAGCAGGTGGTCCATTCCCTTTGGGTAGGGGAGTTCCCCCTTGTCCTTGGCTAAGTGATGGCGCGCGAGGGTAACCAGATGGAGATCGGGTGGACAAAACTGAGGCCATCTTTATCAGAGTCCCACTGGTGGGGTCCTTGGGGCCAAAGGTTTCCCAAGGCAGTAGGCTGGGAGAGCCTTGCCCAGGATTCCTCAGTGGGCATGGTGGTGCTTTGGGGAGGCTTTTGGGGGAGAACGCAGCAGAATGGGCAGAAAGGAGCCTGAGCCTGAAGACTAAGGGGGTGTGCGTGGCTTGCTCTCAGCGCCTGTACCGTTGCAATGTGAACGTGGGGACAGAGCCTACAAGGAACGTAAGAAGGAAAAAGTCTGCAAGTCAGGAGATGCTGGTGGCCCTGTTCTTCTCTAATTTGAAGGAAATTTGCCTTTGCAAGTGATTACTGTGCTGTATGCCCACACGCAGAGACTGGCTTTGCACTGTGCCGTAGTACAGCAATGTCTGTTGGCAGAACCCGGACCTGAGGGCTGCTATCAAGAGCAGGGCAAGGGTCTGCGGAGACAAGCGCCATTATTGCTGACAGCCCCCACGAGGGTGTGCTGGGAAAAGGGGACACATCCATGAACACTGTTTCATAGAGGACTGCAGGTGATGGGTGATGAGACAGGCAGAAACCCAGGAAGCTCTGTGTGCCTAGGGGAGCTGAGCGAGGAGCAGAAGGTGGAACTGGAGCAGAACCTGAGCCGGGTGAAATGCCAAGAGCGGGAACTGAACCTGCTCAGGGAGAAGCTATCCCAGATGTCCAGCCTGGTGGAGAAGAAGGATCGAGCCCTGGAAGCAGCAGCTGAAGAGTTAAGGTATACGCTGCCATGACCTGATGCTTTGCAGAAGCTGCTCTGTAGCTTCCCAGCAGCTGAGGGCTGCAAACTGGAAGAGGGGAGATTTAGATGAGATCTCAGGAAGAAATTCTTGGCTGTGAGGGTGGTGAGCCCCTGGCCCAGGTTGCCCAGAGCAGCTGTGGCTGCCGCATCCCTGGAGGGGTTCAAGGCCAGGTTGGACGGGGCTTGGAGCAACCTGGGCTGGTGGGAGGTGTCCCTGCCCAGGGCAGGGGGTGGCACTGGGTGGGCTTTAAGGTCCCTTCAACCCAAACCATTCTATGATGCTATGATGGCATTGAGGTGTCTCCCAAAGAGCAAAAGGCATGTGTGAGAGCAGCAGAACTGTGCTCAGCGATGTTCTCTCGGTGGAAGTGCCACATGGAGTGCCGTTGGGGTTTAGTGGGGCTCATGCCAGTGGACGTGTAACTAAGTCACTTGTAACGAAGTGAATGTTCCCACCCACGCCATGCTAGTCATCAGCGGGTGCCCAGGGTGCTGCTCTCTGCAAGCTGTTTGGGCAACCTTCATCCGTCACGGTGTCCCTCAAGGGTCTTGTTTCTTGGCACAGGCAAGCCCAAGCCCGCCAAGCACTGGAGGATGCCTCCCAAGAAACGCTGAAGGATGCCAATCCCGAGAAAGATGCTCCTGGGACTCCGGTGCCGGCGGGTGAAGCCTCTGAGAGGGTAAGTCTGCAGGGAGGGTGCTGAGGTCTGTCTTTGCGAAGAGCATCGATCACGCACGTGGTGCTTCTCAGCATCGTGGTGAGACCCGGCAATGCCCAGCCGAGCCTGGTGGCTGCCCCAAGCTGGCGGAGGACAGGAGTGCTGACAGCATTGCTGTTGACTAATGAGCTGATGTTTGTGCAGCACTTGGGAAGCGTGAAGTGTTGTGTGTGCTAATGGCTGCGATAATTGCCAATTAAAGGGGATAGCAGATTACAGAAAGAACTGCAAGCATTTCATCCTTTTCCCAACCTTGCCGGCTCTATCGGCCCCACAAAAGCAGTTACAGTGTTGAAAGTGCAGGAGTAGGGGTAGCTTGTTGCTTAGGACAGGAATAAAGGTTCTTTTTTCCTCTCCTGTGCTGAGTTCCCTTTTGATTTTCCCTGGCACTAGGAAAGGGGGAAACTCAAAAGGTGGCTGCGGCAGCAGATGGAGGGACTGTAGGAACTGTACACCCTGTGCCGCAGCAGTGGCAGACAGCGTGCCAGCGAGAGAGGCTGGATGTGTGGGGGCCAGGCGGTGACTCACAGCCAGATGACGAGCCGGGAGGTGTCGCCCATCCTTGTCGCGATGGGGAGGGGGAAGCACAGAGCCCAGCCGAAGCCACGCTTGGGGAGCAAACCACCCCGCGCCGAGCTGTGCCGCGGGGCGACGGCGGCTGGACCCGAGCGGGCAGGTTGCAGCCAACAAGTAGCTGCGTGCGGGGTGTGATGATGGGCCTCCCCCATCCCAGAGTTTTTTTGGGTGTTCGTCAGAATGCGGCAAGCTGGATGGGGCTGGAAGAGGGAAATGCGCCTGTCTGTGTGCAGGGGTGTAGTTTAAAAGAGAATAATGCATGAGATTGTGTATAAATGCAGGCCACAAAGTGTACTGGTATTTGTGCGTAGAAAATGGCCTCAAGTTGCATCAAGGGAGGTCTAGGTTGGGATATTAGGAAAAAATTCCTCACTAAAAAAGTTGTCCAGGATTAGAACAGGCTGCCCAGGGAAGGGGTGGAATCTCCATCCCTGGAGGTATTTAGAGGGCGGTAGATGTGGTGCTGAGGAACATGTTTTAGTTGTGGTTTTGGCAGTGTTAGGTTGACAGTTGGACTTGATGATCTTAAAGGCCCCTTCTAACCTAGGTGCCTACATGAATCTATGATTCTATGAAAGCAGTAAATGCTGTGCGGTAGCACAAAGTACCTGAGGAAAATGCTGACACAGCCGTTCGGAGCCGCGCACCCTCCCTTTCCCATCTCGGGAGCATTGGCAGGGCTGGTGTCCTCACCGGAGCATGGCTGGTGCAGTGGAGCATGAAAGGGGTCTCTGTCGCTGCTCTTCTATCCCCCAAATCCATGGAGAGGGGGTAGGGTGAGGCGCTTGTGGGCTTTGCTCTTGGCACATGCCAAGTGACCAGCGACTTCCAGCAAGGCTGTATTTAAGCCAAGTTCCAGCTGAGCTCGTGGTGAGCCAGACGCAGTCTGGGTGAGAACTGGTCAATCGTCTTCTTCCAGGAGCCGGTGTTGGACTTGGCCGACCTTGGTGCAAAATGCCGAGGCCTCAGGCACGAGGAGACGATCCGGCGCCAAAAAGAAGGCTTGGCCGAGCTCCGGGAGAGAGTAAAGATGCTGGAGAAGAGGCAGTCCTCAGGTGAGCGTGGCTGCCACTGGAAAGGGAAGATGCATCCGTTTGCCTTTGGCAGAGCCCGGGGTCTGTGCTGGTGGTCAACAGAGGTAGCCAGCGAAGGGTTTGGCACAGCCTGGTTCTGTGCATGATCGCTCCGATGCTCTCCTCAATGCAAGGGAGACCATCGGGTACCTAAAGGGACAGAGCCTTGGGTGTTGTTGCCTTACAAAGCCTTGCAAGTACCTTGAGAATCTTCTGCTTGCCCTATCTCATTCTCTTTTTGTTCCTTTCCATCATGTATCCCTGTATCGAGGACAGTATGGAAAAGCAGTGCCACCTCTGTGAGAAGCTCCGAGTAGGAGTTTGTGGTGCAACCTCTGAGTTGCCATCAGAAAAATAGGTTTGCATCCTACTTACATAGAGAAAGTGATAAGTCTGCAGGTTTTACTCCGTAGCTTGTGTTTCTCTCCATGCATGGTCTCTGTATCGGGAAAAAGAAACCTGGTGAGCCTCAAAGTGTTTGTGGGATGAAGCCACAGCACGTCATACAGAGAGTGGAATGACTTGGTGGGTGTTTGTTTCCCTCCAGCTGTCATGAAGAAGGGTTCAGAGCCGCTGGTGGTCCTGGTGAAAGACTTACCAGAGGATATAGTCCAGGAAACGGGTCTCAAGAAGGAACCAGCACCCATGTTTGGAACAAAGCTGAAGGTCGGGAAGGTAAGAAGTCACAGGTTCATGGTGCCGGTGACTCCATTGGAAAAGTATTCCCTGGAATAGGGACAACTGGGCTTTCAGATGTACTCAATGAGAAGCTGGGGGGAGAGGAGGAGGTGTGAGATCAGGCAGCGTGTAAGGTGCAGCCCAGCAGAAGGCATTGCTCGCAGAGGGGGTCACAGCTCCTGTCGGGAGCTGCAGATTGCCCCGTAATGTGGACACAGGGATGTCACAGGCTGTCCTGGCCGGGATGCCATGGACGGCAGCGCTGCCAGGGTGGTTTTCCCGTGCAGCGGAAGGGAGGCTTGAGGCAGCTCAACCCAAAGCCGGGTGATCTGTGGGCTCCGTTGGTCTTTCCCTGTCTCTGCAGGCTCCTGGCCACATTCCTAACGGGGGCTCACATGAGGCCGCTGACGGGGCAGCGAGCTCGGAGATGGATGTTGTGACAGACCTCGGCGAGAAGATGGTACGTCAGCGATAGACCTGGTGAAATGGTTCCCAGCGCTCCTAGAGGGCAGAGCGTTTTCAAACACATTTCAGAAGCGATTGGCATCAGGGCCCTGCAGGAATGCGGACGAGGATGAACTGTGTATTGCAGCACCCAGGGTGCGCCGGGCATTTGCTGGGACATCTTGGGAGCCCAGGAGATGCAAGGATGCATCCTTCTCCGCTTCCCACCTAAGGTCCTTGGGGACGTTCCCTTGGGCAGTCAGGGCTGACCCCCAAGGAGAGGTGGGGTTGGAGAGGACAGAGACCTTCACCAGCCGGCTCAATGACGGGAGGGAGGCGGCGGAGCGGTGGAGGTGGCTGCTGGAGGAGGCGTTTGTTGGTAGCGCAGAGGGTGGGTTGCGAAAGTGGGTCTCTTCCCCCTGATAAGGGCAGAAAAATGTCCAGCAGGGAAAACGGGTCATCTTGGAAAAGGAAAAATCCAACCCCCATGAATCCTGTGTCTGGGAATTGAACGCAAGGTGTGAAGGGTGGTGGGATGTTCTCTGGTGCAGGGATGAACCCCAGCCCGCCGTATTTGTGGGAGCGCTCGGAGAAGCTCACCCAGGGAAAGCACACATGGAAATTAAACAAAGGGGAGGGCGCGCAGCAGTTTCCTTGTGACATTTTCATCTCCTCAGTAGAGCAGAATGAAAGCAGATGGCGGAGCGGTGTGATGTTATGTGGCGGAGGAATTGGCAGGCCTAGTAAATAATGCATTCCCTCTTCTTCCTACAGTACCTTGATGTAATTGGTGCTCTGGGAAGCCTGATGAAGGTGAAGGAGCTGTCAGGAATGCAGTCTCTGAAGCACCTTCCTCTGGAGGAGAGGGAAAAAGCAGGCCTGCAGAGAAGGAAGGGCTTGGAGCTGCTGTACGATAAGGTCAGGAACCTCAAGAGTCGCCTGGAGAGAAAAGAAGAACTGGTGAAAGATTACGAGGCCAGCGTGGAGCAGCTCAGGTACCGAAAGGCAAAGGCGGCTGTGAGTGGCCACCAGTCCGAGTGAGACGGAGTCCTGGGACACGAAGTGATGGGGAGCTCGGGACAAGGGGCGGTGCAGCCCCTTGCCGGGTTGTGCGTCTGCCGGGGACCGGCTGTGTTGTGCCCGTGGTCTAAACATTAAATGTTAGGAGAAGCAGAGACCCTTGCAGGGCCCGACGCGGTTAAGCAGTGACAGAAGCAAGGAGACCTTGGCAGAGTCCCTTGTGCGGGGTGGCCAGCCCCTGGGACAGCAGTGGCATCGGCCGGGGTGGAGGGACAGTGTCAGCAGGAGCGAGGCAGGCGTGGGAGCCGATGGGGAGGGCTGGCCGGACCGACGGGGATGCTCCCGCTCCAGGAGTGATGTGTGAGGGGGCAGGGAGGAACCCGGGGTTGTGCAAGCCCCGCTGCTGCTCGCTGCACAAATGCAGAAGTCTTTTTGCCCGCAGCACCGGAAAAAGCGGTGTAGAAAGATATTTCGGGGCCGGTACCAGTATGCCACTGCAAGCAAAGTAGGCAGGGCGTTTGATAGCGATCTGCAAGCCAGCAGTGCCGACAACAGCCACCCAGAGTCCCTCTCTGGGCCCGTACGCTCAACAGAAGGGGTCACAGCCAGCACCCGGGTGGGGTGGGGGAAGCCTCGAAGAGGGGACATCTTGGTCTCAGCGAAGGCGGGAGGAGAGGGGTTTTGCCATGGTGTACGGAATCAGAGTAGGGAAAACACCTCGTTAAACATGTGCAGGCCCTTGCAAAGGGTTAGCCACTCTGATGTCCTTTAGTGTCACCCCATGCTGTGGGTGCCCCTAGGAGGGACACAAGTGTGATATGGTGTTGCTCAGAAGCCATCTCTCCCAGGCAGAGCCCAGCTGGGGGTCGGGTGGTCGATATGGTGACAGTCCCCCCCTGCTCCTGTTTCACACAGGCTGAACCAAGCATCCCTGCGAAGGTGCCAGGAGGAGATGTCCAAGCTGGAAGATGAAGCCTACAGGGAGGCAGAAGAGAAGGCTCTGCTGAAGGAGGCTCTGGAGAGGACGCAGCTGCAGCTGAGCCAGGAGAAGAGGCTGCTGCGAGCGGCCAAACTGCACAAGGTGAGGATGCAGGAGCAGGCGAGCAGGGCCCCCGAGGACACCTGGAGCCCCAGGAGCCCAGTGTCCCCATGGCCGTGTTCAGAGGCAGATCCCGTTGGTCAGCAGGCACCTCTGAGGTCAGTGATGAGGTCAGTGAGGTGCTGCAGGACGCATCTGCGCCGATGATGTAGGCACAGGGGATGCAGGGCACAGCCCGGACACTCGGCTGTTGGGAAGGTGCCTGAAGCAAGTCCTGCAAGTGGAAGGAAGGTGACTCCTGGTGTGACCCAGAGCCTTCCAGAGGACAAGGCAGAGGAGCCTCCAGGCTGTGCCTGTTCTCCGGAAGGCAGAGGTGGGAACGCATGACGCCCTCCAGTCACTTGGTTGCACACAGTGGTGAGGGGGGACATGCAAGCAAGGTGTCCGCTGCTGCAGGAAACCTCTCCCCTCACCAGTGCAGACACATGGGTTTGCTCGCTCTGAGACAGTCGCTCAGGTGGGGCTGGGTAAATGAGGAGCCGGGGATGTGGTGAGGGACCTCCGGGGCTGGAAGTTGCGAGGGTGTTGGTGGCTCTGGGAATGCATCGCTTGTGTGGGACACCTCTGTGGTGTGCCCATCACAGCCAGAAAGGTAAAGCAGCCCAGCGTGGAGGCTCGTCAGAAGCGGCGAGCACCGTGTAAGGCACTGACCTAGCTTTTGTGATGGGATAGGAGCATTCGGTGGCTCTGGGGCAGTTTTCTGGCCGTGGAGTACCAACGGGTGGCTGTGCCCTTCTGCAACAGCAGTGGGGCAGACACCAGGCAAAGAGCTGGGACCTCCATGTGAGACCCAGCTCCTGCAGTTTATGCAGCAGCCAGCTCCATCAGTCAGGGATCCTGGATGCTCTGGTTTGTCTGTCCATCCCGAGGGGCTGGGTGTCCTGGGGCCCTGCTGCTCAGCCGGGCTCAGCCGCACGGCAGCATCCCTGCTGCCGGAGGTGGGGGGCGATGCGTTGCATAGGCAGCTGTATCGGTGGGTTTGGGTAGGGCGAGGGAGAACGGAAGGTCAGGCACGTCCTGCAGGTGGCATGAAGGCCATGCCGAGCTCTTACGGGCAAACGTGGTGTTCAGGTGTTTGATGTGTCTCTGTTCTGCAGCCTGGAGCCAAGAAGCCTTTCTGCTCGGGAAAGCTGAGGGCCAAAGAGCGCACGGCAGAAGCCCTCAAGATGGGAAGCACGTAGGGGAGCTACCACAGGAGCCTTGGGTTGGCGAAGATCCGTGGTAGGAACGGGTCGGTGCACTGTGGACCCTAATGTTGGTCGTGGTACGAGGCGTGGGTGCGTTTTGAGGAGCCCCTGTTTGTATCCTGGAGTTCCTGGGCATGCTGGGGTGACTGCACGGTGTGGACGACATTATTTTCCTGCAGTACGTGTCCTGGGCTGCGTGGTGGGGCTCATGGCGATAGAAAAGGTGGTGTGGATACAGCCCAGTGTATACATGTATATTTATCTATATATGTGTGAATACAGCCCAGTGTATACAGCATATGTGGGGTCTGTCATGTCCCGGCTGAAGTGGCCTCAAGATATGAAGCCTGGCTGGGGTAAATTGTCCCTTGCACTTGGGACTCTGGTGTCCTTCAGTCCCCGTGGTGTCACGGGGGAGATGGAGCATAACGCGCGATGCAGAATGGAAGCATGGCACCCCTGGAATGCTGGAGCGCAGCGCTGGCCGGAGCCGTGGCGAGCTGCCACACAGTAGCGGGGAGGGAAGAAGAGGAGCCACGTCGGCCACAGGGGTTCGTTACAGCAGCGTGAGAACGAGCCGGGGGAGACCAGAGTGAAACCCGGGTCGGGTGTGTTGGGGCAGTGGCACGGGCTCACTGTTGCCATCAATTGCAGTCCCACTCTGTGTGCAAGGGTGAGAGCGGACCCTGGTTTCTGGGGAGCAGCGACATTTTGGGGAGGGGGGGTGTCTGCGGGGAACGGACAGCGCCAGCGCACGTCCCCCCTGCAGCTGCTCTGCCTCGGCCTCGCTCGGAGCAGTCTGTGCCGAGCCCTCGGCAGACCTTTCCAGCCGAGGATAATGTGGATGTGAGCAAAACCTGGGGGGTTTTTTTGGGTTTGGGGTTTTTTTTGGGTTTGGGGTTTTTTTTAATAGGATCAAAAGGTCTAAAAGCAGCTCTGAGGGGCTGTATCTTGCTGTCGCAGGAACCACATCATGCTGTCGGGCAGAGCCTCCCCAGGGTGCGCAATGGCTGATGCCTAATATTTAGTAGGCACTGTGCGGCGAGTAGCTGTGCCCCCGAGGCCAGCAGGGCGCTGGTGATGGAAGTGGTCTATTTTCCCCCTAGATATGCAGTGGGCTTCCATCTGTGTGCTGGCCTGGGCTCATTTAGGGGCAAGACATGACCCAAACATGTGGAACATCGTGCCAGGAGCCTGTCCGTCTGTGGTGTGGGCATCTTCTGCAGGTTTCTCCGGTGGTTTTGGGCCGGGCTGGGTGATGTGTGTCCTCTCCATCCCACCTTTGCCAGCCGCTGGGTCGCTAATGAACGGAGCGCGGGTGTCTGTAGGTGGACCTGGGGTTGATGAAGCCCCTTCCCCTCCCTGGATCCTAAGGATTCGCACCTGCATCCCGGGGGGGTCCCAGCGCT
>VYZM01015823.1:0-36818 GCA_013398915.1 Dromas ardeola
AGCCCTAGTCTACGAGACCTCCCCAAGCAGTTAAGTTAAGTTAAGTTCAGTAGTGCATTTCTAAGAAATAAAATTACTGATGGGTGGTCCATTTCATTCTTCAGCATGCAGAATTAAGAACAATGTTAATTTTCCTCAGTATCTAGTAAGATGTGTGTTTTTACTGGGTCTGTCCTTAAGTTGCTGATGCTGTTGCATCTAATAAAGAGCTTGTGTTGATGTACTATATATGCTTTTATCAAATATTAATACTAATTAGGATCTATTGTCCTCAAGAATAAATTCACTTACTATTGTGCATATCTTCATAGAACCATTTAACAAAAAGACATTCCTTAACCTTAAAGGGATTACAGCCTGCTTTGAAGGTAAAGGCACATAAGAATATGCCATTACCACACCCGTAAGCCTCAGTATTTTTCTCTCATTAGCCAGTTAGTCTTCTATAAACTGTGTAAAATGTCATAAATAAAAATTACTGGGTAATACCACAGTAATTTTAGACCCTCAGATGATAAATGGAGTCCAGGAAAAGCTTGGTGTATGTGGTGCTTGTAATAAAAGATCTCAGTGATCTGAGACATCTGCTGCACTCCTACAGTTGAAATGTAAACTGAACTAATTCAGTAGTATCAGTCTCTGTGGTAGCTTTATTTCAAGGTGGAATGTTTGCTGTTAAACACTACTAAAATGCATTGACCTGTCAACTCAATACTCCTGTCTTTTCAGTTTTGTTTCTGGTTCTGCCTGGGAAGCATTTGTAAGGCTGTCTGTCTCTTCTTACCATTTTATTTGCGTCTGCTTCTGAAGTAAGTGTTTGAGTCATGTAAGGGCATAGCTGCCTCATGCTAGCTGAAAGAGGCACAAACATGGGAACTTGGGCAGCAAACTTTATTTGGAGTGATGCAAGACAAAAAAGCAGTTGAGGAAGAAAAATGTTGGGAGGGATATGACTTGAAATCTTTTTTTTTTTTTCTTCCTTTTCCTTAAATGTTTGTCCATTCCCCAGATCTCATCCTGCTCAAATGGAGAATATTTATTCCTGTATTATTTAATGTTGTAGGAGCTTTGAAAAGTCTTTAAGTGCAGGAGGAGAAGGTCTTTAAGTAAAAGGGGAGTTTTCATTGTCAAGAAGATTACTTTTTTTATTTAAATCTTTTCCTTACACATCTATTCTATTTATTCAGGACTAATCAGGGTTGCAGACAGTAAGAGAAGTTCACCTTCAGAGTGGTGTGAGGAGAAACAGTTCCCAATGAAGGCTAAAGGTATTACTGATCATCCTTTTTATAAAGGGAGGAGACAAAGTTAAAAAAAAACTATATGGCATTTTGTTTGAAAGATTGTGATAGCCTAGCACTCTAAAATTCTCTGTCTAGCTGTAGCCATTATCCTTACCAAAAGAGTCTTGCCTATTTCAGATGAGTTTCATTTGTCATTTGTAGTCCAGGCTGTTATTAACCTTTGAAAAATAATGCATTTGTGCACAATTCTGCCTTTTCTTTAAGAGTGTGTGTGTGTATGTATAAGTACACACACACACATATATATGGAAAATTAGGATTTCACTGTGTTGTCATAGAAGTAAAAAATTTTTGTCATCCTGGGTGTGGAGTAAGTACATGTAAGATATAGGTTGATAGTGGGAGACTACGAACTTTTCTTCTCACTTCCTCAAAATATTCTGAAGTACAATCTGATCAAGAAAAATAATCACTTTCTCCTTGAAAGTGTCTCCTTAGGTGAAGAGATCGTCAAGAAGATAATAGTCTTAAACTTGCTATTCCTTTCTCAAGGGATGGTTTGAAGATTAGACTTGCTTAACAGGTATATTTTTCAGAGTATTTTTAATGTGAAATATTCAAATAAAGGTAGTGGGCTGGGATTTAATATAATGTATCTGAGATGGCACTATTGATGAATTGATTTTGGAGACCAAAAGACATTATGGGCCGTTGTCAGATGAGGTGACCACTGCTTCTTCCTCTTACCTTACTTTCCAACTGTGTACATCTGATAGTTAAGTTGCATTGAATTTGGTGGTTGTGTGGCTGGACAGTGAAGTGTTCTTGCTTCCTAATATACCTAAAAACTAATGTTCACTAAGGGAACATTACTGTTTTTTATGTCACTGATGTAATCAAATGGATTTGCCTAGTGGTTGCACAGTGGGGGCAGAACTAGAGAAAGAATCTCCGCTTCTTTGAGAGGTTGCTGCTTTCAGCAGCATTAGTGAAAATGCTTGCTGCAAACAGTTCTGTTTGTCTTCTGTGAAGAAATACCAAA
This sequence comes from Dromas ardeola, assembly GCA_013398915.1. Classification (NCBI taxonomy): domain Eukaryota; kingdom Metazoa; phylum Chordata; class Aves; order Charadriiformes; family Dromadidae; genus Dromas; species Dromas ardeola. The sequence goes on from VYZM01015823.1 coordinate 2,287, forward strand.
ATTATCCCCTTGCACACAATGTATTTCTCAAATAACCCTTGTAAGCATGTTCAACAGAAATATTTGACTTTTTTCTTTATATATATAAAGTACAGGAAATGGTGCATATCAGGAAGGTGCATGCTGGCAGTAGTCTCAACAGTTGAAGCGAGGAGTCTGGGGAGTGATTTCTTTTGAAGGATACTACGTTAATGGCTAGAAACATGAAGAAATGTAGGGAGCTACAGACCATAGTTTCATAGTGGCACCTTTTATCTTTGGTTCATGTTGGCCACTTCAGAATTTCAGAAGATGAAGAAGAATGAGATCTGTATTGTCTGCTCCATTGAATCTTCTCTTAAGAGAATCTTTTCCTAAGGAAACACATGTTTTCTTTGTCCTTCTGTGAGTATCAAACTTTTTTTAATAATTGGTCTGAATGACTGCTTGAAGCACCTCTCCTAGCTGCATCATTTTGTTTTCTAGTTTCTAATACCAGTGATTAATCTGTTTATTCATTCAAAATGTTCTCTCATACAGGTTATTAGAAAATACTAAAATAGTAGGAGGCCTGCTAGGTCACATACAAGTTTTTATTCTTTATTTCCTCATTAGAAAAAGTGCCAGTGTGATGTGACTAGCATCATCTAGGCACATTAGTTCAAACTTAAAGTATTTTGGGGGAGTCGGCTGCACACTACTGCTCTTAATTTCAAGAAGTTGAAGTGTAATCATTGGAAGATTCCTTGTCCCGTTTGCAGTGGATTTCCTGACTGCATAATCTGTGTTTTATAATCTTGAAGAGTGTTTGCATGTATTAGTCTTCAGGGTTTCGACAACTGGCATTAACTGTAAGGCTTTGATTTCTAAGGGTGTAGGCACTTTCTGCAAACTGAAAAGGAAATAGTTTGAGGAGAAAATCCAAGTGTTTCTTGTGCCTCTTTAAAAAGCATATGAAATGAAGGGAGGGAAGCTTTGCTGTCCTGGTAGTTGTTTGAGAGAACAACTGAAATATCAACAGTTAAACTTTTTGTTTCCCTTTAAAACTGATACTTAGCTGAAAAAAGTGGTGTGCTCAGTGATAATGTGATTTAACTCCTTCTGCTTCTCATTTATTTGTCTTTAATTAGCTGTAAGTGTTCTTGTACAGTCACGGGTTTGAACAACTGAGGAAAGGTTTTTCAAAAGGTCTTTCAGTAATTGTGTGACTTGTCATCCTGTGTGACAGCTAGTGAAGTAAATTTGTTTTTTGTTACATCCACAGTATTTAAACTCACTATGCAACAGTTTTGTAGTAAAAATTTAACCTTGCATGTGTTTCTGACAGCTTCTGAACTTCTGTCTTGATACTCTCTTTCCAGTTTGTCTTCTTTCAGAGCATCCATGTTGTCCACACAGTGCAACTCTAGAAGTTAATTTTCCTTAATACTCAGAACTAAAATTATTAGGAAAATAAGATGTTTCTCTTCAGGCTGTTGATACGGTTTCTCAGTGTTTAAGCTGCTTAGTTCTCTAAATATTAGTTGTTAGATAAGGTCTTCAAGATCTTGTTTATGTTCCATGTGACTGATTTTTCTTTTTCTTCTTCATTGCTATTCATTATTCCTTCCAGTCTGTCTTTTGAAATATGTTACCTTTTTTCTTGTAGTAACAAATTATGAAACCTGTTGGTCTTCTTTTGGAAGTGCAAACACACAGCTTTATTATCCCAGTGATTTTTTTTTTTCATTCGTAGTTGTGGCTTAGGTGCTCTTCCAGTGTAGTGTCATTCACTTTCTCAAAACACTGCAGCAAATTCATGCTTATTATTTCCTCAAGTAGCAAATTGTCTGAGGAGGGAGGGGTGTTAAGAAATTGCACATCTGCCCTCACGTTTATTACCATAGTAGTATGGAGAGGTGGTGGGGAAGTCAAGACTTTTGTTTCAGGAATTCTCTTTCCAGTTCCAATTGTTCTGGTAACAGCTGGGAAAAGTGTTAAAAGGATATGTTGCAAGTTCTCAGCAAATTGAGGAGACTTGTGTATATTCTGACATACAGCTAGTATGTTTTTTAGTACTTGAGTATTTTAGGAATGAGCAGATACTGACTATAGCCAAGAAACACTGGAATTTTTACTTCATGGATGATTCTTTGCTATGGAAACTGTCAACACGGATAGGAAATATTAAGAAATCCTTGCTATGCTAATGTTAGTATTTACAGTTAGAAATATTACAGGGAAAAATTAAATTACAGGGAAATACAGCTTAATGATGAACATGAGACTTCTTATAGGCAGTATTCATTAAACTGTTATGATTATGCTTGATGTTATGATGTCTGCTTTTTTCAATATTAGGTGCCAAGTGTCACAAAAAACATGGAAATCCAAGAAAATGTCTACAATTGTTTTAAGTGCAAAAGTTGAATTGTGTCCTATAACCTTAATTTCAACTGTATCAAGCTTACAGTAGTCTAATTAGAACACTGCTGTGAAAATGTTCCTGTTTTCTCGTGAGGGTCATCTTAGGATTTTAAAAGTAGCTCAATAAATGTGAAAAAACTTTCAGTAAACATTCATGTCTAAAAGTAGTCCTTTATTATAGCTTGCCAGAATGAGTTTTTCACATCATTCTTGAGGCTTGTTAAAAGATCATATTTACTCTCTTTATGTTTTGGTTTATCTACATAAGTCCATGCATTCCCATTTTGTGACATTAACTTAAAACCTAATCTCTTGAATATGTGAGAGTAATATTTAAATGTAATGTGACATTTTTACAAATAACTAGTTAAACTTTGGGAAAATGAACATGGAGGTAGTAGCATTTTCTAATGTGAGCGTGTTTTTTCCATACTTAAGTAAATTGTGTCATTAGATAGATTTGAGGGCACAGGTTTACTGTGGAAGTACTGTTAACTCACTGCTTAGTATAACAAGGAGTACTGTGCTTAACATATATCGTGTCACTCTGCAATTCTAAGCCTGACTCAAAAGCTTGTGACAAAATGCTGTTTCTGCTGTTCTGCCTGGGATGTCAGTTGTGGACGAACATGAATGGTTGAATATCCACTAGCATTCACTGATGTCTGTAAAAGCATATTTCTGTGTTTGAAGGCACAGCAGCAAAACATTCAATGTCTGGAATCTGATGCAAAAGAAAGGTGAATTCTGACATGGGAACTCTCACCTGTTCATAAGCTATCTTTTTTCTTCCAAAGTTTCTGAGCAGCCAATAAGAGGAAAAATTCACTCAGTGAAGAGTCTGCCTTCGTTTTCTTTCTTTGGAAAGCAGTTAGTTTCTTTCTGCCTATAAAAGGGGACTCTGGGGTAAGCAATCTTTTGAGGACTTTTCTTTCTGTCTGTAAAAGGGGAAAGCAGTCTTCTCTATTTGGGTTCTTCCATCAGATAATTCCAAGAACAGAGATGGAGTCATTGTTAACGATGACAACCTTTGAAGTTCCTCAGCAGTACAGTAGGAAAGATTCTGTTCCAAGTTGTGTAGGGGTGGGAAAGATGACACAAATCTGAATTTGGGAAAAAATACTTCTTAATCATTAAGTAAAAAATACATTTTTCCAATTATCTCCCAGGAAAAACAGAACCTGAAGAGATTTTATTTTTAGAAGAGAATAGATTTGTCAGATCAAAGTTAAGTTTCTATGAATGTGAACTGTTTTAAGTCACTTTTTAATTTTTTTTTTTTTTTATTTTTGATAGCGACACTAGAACTTTTTAAATGTGTACTGGTTATTTTTACAATGCCACTGATCCCTTATGTACTTCTCACTTGATTATTTCACTGTATACATAAGCAATGTCTATTTTTTTACCGATTATCTTCTTTAGTTTCCTGATGTTTAAGCCCTATTTTCATTTTGGAGTTCAAGTAAACTGAGTCTTCATTTACTGTGTGCTACTTGCTGTCATCTCCAGACTTTAGGAAGGGTGTATTGTAAGATGATTGGAACTGACTAGTAGTTCAAACATAGCTGTCTTAAGATTTCAGTAGCCTGTTGTACTATAACATGATGTCATTATTCAGGCAGTCAATAAAATAGACATTATCTCTATAGTTGCTTTTTGCTTTGTCTTATTACCTGTAGATGAATGTGTCTTACGGTTATTGTGGATATTACAGTTACAATGTTTATAATTATTATAGTAGAATTGTATAATAGTTCTTTTAAGGGAACGCTGCACAACATAAAAGTAAAAATACGAATGCTAGCTTTGTGGTGCACACTCAAATTGGAAACAAAACCAAATAAAAGAAAATGTAGGAACTGTGAAGGTTACATCATATGAGACTGTCATTTGGATAATGGCTCAGTCCCAAGCATTTGTCTTTGTATGATCCAGTTCCTGTCATGCAGATTTTTATAATTAGGATCTGAAAATGTTGGGGAAAAAACGCTTTTTGGATTTAACTTTTATAAGTAGTTAAGGGCATGGGGGTTTTTTATTTGGCCATTGGTTTTTGTAAAGGGGCAGCCACTTTTAAACTGTATTGGTTCATTTCTTTAAAGAAGAAAGATTGATAAGTCTTTCCACAAATTTAAAGCACACTCCAGGTTTCTACATTGTAGAGGACAAACAAACGCCTGGAGACAGAATGCCAGGTCTAGCCCTGCCCCCCACCTTATCTTTAGTAGCAAACTGTTGTGCTAGATTTAATAGAAGGCATAAAACAAAGCAAAATGAACTCTTTAAAAATGTCTCCAATTACATCAGTGGGCTTTCAATCAACTGTTTAGGAGCAGACATCCTGATTTCAGGCTATAGTCTATCAGAGCCTCATGCTGTTGATGACAGTAGTTTTAGCATTTCTTTACGTAGTGATGTAGTAAGTCACAATGTGTCATTTCCCCAAGACCTTGAAATGATGTTGTTTGCTACTGGGAAGCATGCTGGAAAGTGACAGAGCCATACTTTGTTAGTAAGAGTAGAATTTTGCCATTACAGTTTCACAATTGCATGTGAATACCCATAATTGCATGATGGAAATGTAATTTAAGATGTATTCTACAATCATAGAATAGTTTGGAAGGCACCTTAAAGATCATGTAGTTCCAACTCCCCTGCAATAGGCAGGGGCACCTCCCACAATCATACCATCCTCATACAATCCTCAGCAATGTTTGTTAAGAAGGAAAAATGAATACTTTTAATAGCACTTGTTTATAGGCAGTAGACTTTCATTTTCTCTGTTAAATTGTGCTGTGACCTCATCTAGTACTTGTTAAATGATGGAAGATTCTTAGTTTGCTTGCACACAGTATCAGAAGGGAACTTCACTGTTTTAGTCTAGCATCTTACTTTTTATAGCAGGCCAGCATTTTTCTGTGAGCAATGTTTTTATCATGTCCATGTTGTGCTATTTTTCCTGCACGTGTAGAGTACACAGGCTCTACTGTCATTGAATAATTGCCTTATGCAGAGGATTTAAGAAAGCTATGGTGTTAAACTGGAAAATTAACATCTCAGATCTTAAAAGCTTTCTTTCTTGCACTGGAATTTTAGTTCTAGTGCTGTCAAACATCACTATCATAATTTTGCTAAATGGGTCTTTCTCAACTTGGAGAGGAATTGGAGGTTTTCAGAAATGGTTCATTACTCTTCGATTTTTGTATATATGCTATGATGGCATACACTAGCAAAGGAGAAGGAAAGCAATCTCTTATAAACCCTAGCAATTTTTGGGTAACATTATGTAAGATACTGTGTAAAAAGTCACCCAAGTTTTTAGTGAAAAATAAATCAACCAAAACGTCTTAATCATGATTCAGTGAACCGTTAATTTCTTTTAATACTGCATTTCTTCCTATGTCTTTGTCCTGGTCAAGAGAAGTGTGTTGCAAAGAGAAGGAATGATTCTTATATTTATCTTTCTAGAGTTTATGGCTTTGTAATTTAAAGGGAGAAATATTTTCAATCTGTTAGTTTATGTAACTCATTGAGAGTCTTAGTTCTGTTTCTCACTACGTTTTGTAGTTAGACTTTTTTTTAAACATGGTGCATGGAATGTGGATTTGGACTGTATTCACCACATGAATTTGACACGCTGTGTTTGTAGGGTCAAATTTTTAAAAAACTTCCCTAAATGTGTTATTATTGAAGTTAGTGGAAGTGTAACGAATGCATGAAAGCAAAGCTAAATTAGAAATGTGCTGAGTTGAAAAACATAGTTTTAATCTTCACTACTTTTCATTGTCATTTTAATTGGAATACAGACTTTACTGGGAGCAAACTTGGGCCATGTGTGTGCCCAAACCTTGAACTTGATTGCATTCCAATCAAAAAGCCATCGCGTGTTTATAGATTTGCTTAATTCTTGGTCTGTGTTTAGATGAAAATTGAACTTTAAAAAAGTTATTAGGTCAGACTTTTATACTATGTTTCTTATATGGCGAAAGCACATTTAAAAATTTATACTTCTGAAAACGTTGTCTGTGACTTGTTACTGTTGCAGGACTTGTAATCATTACTGTTGTTGGTTTTACTTTTCAAGGTACCCAGAGAATGGCATAGTAGAAATGGACACGAATAATCTTCGACCCCGAGCAAGAACCATTTTGAAGTGGAGTGAACTAAAAGTGGGTGATGTGGTGATGGTTAACTACAATGTTGAGACTCCAGAAGAAAGAGGATTTTGGTTTGATGCAGAAATTACCTCTTTGAGAGAAATCTCAAGGACTAACAAAGAGGTTCATGCTAAAATTCTGCTGGGGTAAGATTGTTTGACCAACTCATAAAATCTCTACATATCATATAAAGTATGTTTGTTGTTTTTTTCTTGTCTACTAGTCATTTCTAGATTAAAATTTATGTCATACTTCGATTCCACAGCTGTCTGAGTCATGGAATTACACTGTATGGTTTTTACGGTGTGCATTCTTAGTTATGAGTCAGAATTGTTACATTTCTGAGATTGCTGGAGGCAAACGTAAGGTTTCGTGTATTATCTGTGATTCAAATTGATCAGAGTGTGTTTTTATTTATATTCCTTTATTACTTCTATGTTATATATTTATATATTTATATATATTATATATTCAGTTCTGTTGAAAACTTAAATCTGTTTTCAGTAATTTTTGAGATAACTGGGAACCCCTAGGTTTCACTATTAGTCATATCTGACAATTTGAGTAAGTCTCTGAACTGGCTAATTGAATTTTTAAAGAATAAAATATTTATGTGGGTATTATAGCTCCCGATGAGTAAAATTTGGAACTGTGGGATGTGGAAATGATGAGTTTTCACGTGGCTGAACTCACCTGAGTATCTTTGTTTTGTTTTCCTATTTCATTTAAAAAGTTGTATATAGTTCTTTAGGCACAGTGTTTTCTGCAGAAATCTGTATGATATTACTGTCAGTAGTGTGATTGCCACTTTAGGGATGAACAAATGACCAGTTGCTATTGGCAGTCTCCTTAAAGAATTCACTGTAACCTTCCTCCTCCTCATTCCTTTAACATTATCCTTTTCTGACACGAAAGAACTAAAAGCAAATGGGTCCAGTCTGCCACCTCTGTCCTTGCAGGAGAGGGGGGTGTATGGGTACTTATATGTTAGGAGTCAAACTGATTATAAAATTAAACTGGAGCTAAAATGAAATTTCTTTTTACTTAAGAAACGATTGATTTAATGGTGGCATGTCCCCCATTTACTCAATGAGTAGGATCATTGTTCTGGGATTATATTCCTTAGAATAAATTAAGACTGTTCGTATATTAGTGTAGTTTTTTTATGAGAAATGAGAATTGTTCTATCTGTAGGAAGACTTACAGTGTAGGATGTGGTTAATTGGAAGAGACACGCAGAAGACTTATGATTAGGTGCAATTCAATATTTTCTGTAAAAAAAAGAAAAAAAAGAAAAAAAAAAAGAAAAACCAGAAAAAAAAACACCAAACCCAGAACAACAAAAAACCAAAAAACAAACAAAACCAAAAAACCCACCAAAACAACAACAACAAACCCAAAGCAATCATACCTCATACCTAGTACTGGGGAACAGGAAAGACATTGACTTGGTATATCATGAAAGTAAATCAAAATCTGTTTTGAGGATGGCTTTTAATTTTAGAATAACGGAAGTTTTATTAGACAATCTCAGTGCATTATGGTTGTCTTGTGTTAAGTAGAGCAGGCATATGGACTTGTTTTGTAGGCAAAACAAAAAAACCTTCAAATGTAAAGCAAGAAGAAATTGAGTAGGTAGCTTGAATTATTAACGTAGAAGGGAGAAGACATTAAGAAATGGAGGCCAGTCTAGAGAGACGAAGATTTTCATTGTAATGCATTAATATTTGTATGGTATTTGGTAAATCAGAGATGGACTTCATAACCCTCTACAGTCAGAACCATCCAGATACCAGTTTACATGAAGTTCAAATGTCTATTTAAAACTGTTGTCTGCATTGATTCTTTCAGATTTTTTCCCATTCATTAAAGTATGATACTCAAAATATGTTTTATATTCACAAAAGTAAGCACATCATGGCTAATAAAAAATTCTGTTCATGCTCGTTGGAACTCTATAGAATAGTCTTTTTTTTTTAACATAAATAAGGTCTTAGTTATGCTTGAAATTTGAAGATGGTAACTTCAAATACTGTGGGTACTGTGGCAGGTACCATGGGGGTTCCCTATGGTATTGACACTCAATATCCTCTGAAAGGAGCTGGGTGGGGAAAAAGGCACAGTTGACAAATATCTTATTGTAAGCTGTTGGATTTAAGTCTATTTCTCAAATAGAATCTTAGTTCAGTCAGGATTTTCAGGATTTTCTTCCTGATGAAGAATTCAGGCTTCATTTACATGTTGGTAGATGGTGTATGCAGTAATCAAATAGTTTGCAGAAATTAAGATTATCTGAGCCCTGCCATTTCTGAAACTTATCAAGGAATAATTCTGTATCACCTGTACTACCTAAGTCATCCCTCTCAGTTAGCAGTGAAAGTACAAGATAAATCTGCTAGTGTTCATAAAGCTGTGTAAGGAACATGCTGCAACAAGAATCACTTCACATTTCAGGTATGTTGATTTGCAAAATACAAACCAATTGCAAAATACAAACCAATCTCTTAGTGTATCAATGTTTATTAATATACTAATATAATTAAATATATCATACATAATAGAAAATACAGTATTGTAAATTAGTTTAGCATTCTAATGCAATTATGTTATAATATTATTTTAGTTGATAATACAATCAATATATGAATATTCTATAATTGAATATATTATTCATATGTTATCATAAGTTCTTATCATAATGTTAGCTTTAGTTAATTGGTCTAAATAAAGGTGAAATCTATTTTGAATGCTTTATGAGTATATGTTAGTGATTAATTGATTCTATGTTAATGACTAATTATTTGTGTACTACTTAAGTACAACCTTAGCAGGCAGTAAAGGGAGACAGAGTTCTTCGGATTGCTTCAGATACATTCATGGCCTGTAATTTTTTCCCTTTCTGGTATTATGTCAACGAGGCTTTGTATAAAACAGTGTGGTATGCAATAGTTGAATGTTTGATTTATTGATCTGGATTGCTTTTGACAAAGATTTCATGAAGCTGTTGGCACAATGGTGGGAAATAACAAGAACATGTTCTGTACAGTAATGCTTTGAGCTGGTAGAACACCTGATAAATACTTCTTTTTTTACTGTATCTGTTGATACGCGTGTTTGTTAGGTGTTACTTTTACTCATGTCTCAGCCATAACCTAAAGGAAGTGTCCTGTATAGTCTGTCATCATTAGACCATCTTTTGGGAAACAGATGTGGATTAGGGAATATTATCAAATAGAGGAGTGGGACTGAATAGGGAAGAAAAAGACGTCATTTGTACAGAAAAATTGACCATATAATAATAACTCTCATTTATACTGTGTTTGCACTGCAACTGAAACTTGTAATTGCAGGATGTCTAAAACCTATCCAAACTGGATTTACTGTGTCTCAGATACAAAAATACCAGGGAAGCAGTGGTGGTTTGACCATGGAATATACATGGGCCTTAGGACCACAGGTCTTTAATGACTGTGTGTGCACGCTTACAGTTCAGAATGGTCTCTTTGTGTGTGGTACCTCTGAACTGATTTTAACTAAATTTGCAGTGTGTACCTCTATTTTTGAAAATCCTCTATTTTTCTTTTTTGGGAGTATCTTCTGTTTCATGATGAAAGTAGTTATTTGTAATCCAGAGCAATACGATTTGTCGTCTTTGCACTTCAAAGGGCATGTATCAAACGCCTGTTACTGGTTGGTAGTTGTGAAGCAAACTGTTCACAATTCGTTTTAATGTTGGAGCTGGCTGACGTGATTAAAGTCACCACACCATATCAAACCAAAGTAGTTCAAGTGGTACTTTGTGTTTTTTCCTTGCTAGGCTTCAAGATAAAGAGAGACAAAATCAGCTCTTACTTTTCTTCAGTCAGCCTTTGAAAACTTGAGTTTAGCAAGGACTCTGCCAATACCAAGACTTGTATTTTGTTTAAGCCTTTGTACAAGAATATCAGAAAAATCTGTTCACTCTGCAAATTTTATACCTCTTTGACTAAGTGAATATTTAATGAATTTGAGGTCTTTATCCAAGCGGCCGCAATGGAAAGTAACAGAAAGGGTCCTAAATTTTTAGATTTATATTTGTCATCTTTTAGTTCTGCGGGCTTTTGTGTGAGGCTTTCTGCTACCAAAAAAGAGGGATTAATTTGTTTTCAGATCAGTCTCTCTAAGTTTTAAATATGCTCATTATGTTTTTACTATGTAGCCTGCCAGATCTGGGGCTTATCTTCCTCTTTTGAACACAATTTCTGCCTTTCTTTTTTTTTTTTTTAGGGTACATTCCTGTTTATCTTCTTTTAATTCCCTTTTATTCATGTCTGGCATTTTTTTTGTTCTCAGAGAAGGCAGTGTGGTGTTTTTATATGGTCTTTATGTATCTCTACCTGTACAGGTTTTAATTTTAGGTGCTCCTTTTACTACTTTTGAACAAGTTTTTCTATTTATGTGTAACTTCTGATTTTTGGTGTGTATTTAGTTTGAAGTAATATTTGTTTTTAAAACTTTGCAAAGGTATAAAACTTAAACATATTACAGAATAGTGAACTAACAGTGAAACAAACCTTGCATGTCCTTCTGGTTGATTTGAATTCAAGAGTTCTTGTGCTTCTGTGCATTTCTATCTAGCTGGTCAGAAAAAAAAATAGTCGTTGGCAGTTGTACGTTGTTTTGACACTTTGAAAAATAGCAGTACCATACTTCCTGTCCCTCTCAGCATACATTGTAATATTCAACATGTTTTTGTCACTGTTTGTAGGTGCCCAATAGTGTAGTTCTCATACTGTGTTTCTTCTTTAGTCCTGGAATTTCTGTCTACGTGGTTTATCCCTTACTGATGCTTGTATACTTTGTGGTATAATTTTCTACCCAAAATAACTTCCCAGTTTATTTGTTTTAAGTAGCGTCTTGGACTGTTGTTGATCTGGGAAAACGTTGTTTTGCTGATAAATGGAATATTAAGAAGATTTACTTGGGGCCATTTTTTTTAAAATAGCTTTCACGCTGTATCCTAATAATGCAGGTATCCTAATAATAAGAAATCTAACTGCTGAAGAACTTGCCTGCAGCTTTCTCGCACAGACATAAAAATGGCATATTTTTTCTAGGCAACAAAATTTCTGAAAGGGTGAATTTGTCTCCCTCTTTCCTCTTCTCCTTATGACTTCAGTGGAGCTGGTCACCTCCTTTGAAGAGACCTCCTTTTGAATCAACGCAACTGTTTCAAGTCAAGATAGATTCTGATTGTCCAAGAAGACTGCTGGGATTTTTTCATGGCGATTCTGTAGAGGTGATGCCTAGAACTTCTTAAGCACTTCTGTGAACTGCTTTTCCCTAGTCTCTACAGCTAGAGGTGGCACTTTTTGTGATACACAGCCTTAGGTAATAATCTTACAGTTCTTAACAGGAATGACTCTTAACAACAGGAAGAGTGCTTTGGGTCCCACTTCATTATCCTGTTGGACAAGAGAACTCACGTTTGGAGAAGGATGTGTGTGGAAAGAATGATCTGTTTGAACATAAATAGTGAAGTTCACTGGAAATCAAACTGTTTATTTTAAAATTCCAGATCAGGCTTTTAAACTTGCTTTTTTTGTGGAAAACCTCAAGAATTAAAAGATAGAATGGACATGAGGACAGAATATTATTAAAGAGACTTTTGTGTAGCATATAGGGCCTCCTTTTATCAAAAAAAAGGAGTCTGGGGTGCAGGACAAACTGCCCAGAAGGTATTGGAACACACTGTCAGCTAATGGGACTGGAGGAAGGTTGGTCCACTCGGATTGGAGAAAGGTTGGTGTCCAGGCTGTGTTGTTTTGGTCAAATGTGAGAGACAGAAGAACAGTATCTGACTGAGAATAGTTCACGAAGAGAGCATGAACAGCGTGAATACTTTAATCACCTGCTGTGTTAATTTTCCTTTCCATCAAGGCCATAAATGAGATATAGTACCTTGGTTCAGCACCTTTGAAATCAAAACCAGGAAGCTGAGAAAGAACTGACAGAGTACATTTGCAGGGTATATGGCTGACTTGTTATTACAGATACCCTTTTCATGTTTCCTCTTTGTCCTTTCCTTTCTCTTTTGCAAAAATTTCCATTTCACAAACACTCCCTGAATAGTTGTGATGACCAGGTTCTACACAGCTATTTCTCTTATGTGCTTTGTTTTCCTACATGCTTTGTTTTCCTGCTTTAAAGAAAACAAATCATCAGGAGGTTCCATTGTGCAGACAGGAGTGTAAGGATTACAGTTTTAGGATTGCTTATTATTATTTCTCTTACTTGGCAGAAATATTTTATCTCTTGATACTTCCCTCTTCCAGATTCCTAAAGAGAGAGCAAAAAAGTAATTTATTTGTCCTTTATGCCATTTCCCTGCATGTTGCCTGTTCTTAACTGGAAATATGGAGAAACTGACATTTGATTGAGTGTTTCGGTTTGCTTTACCAAAATGGAGGTGAAGTAGCCTGGGTGCTTGTAACTCATGTTGAGTCTTTTGTACTGTGAATGTACTGTTCTTTTTGTCTTGGAATTTTAAAATTTGAGTTGCAAACTGAGTCTGCCTTACTAGAGATAGTGTTATCTCTCAAGTTAAGTAGCCCAGTTAAGTAAGTCTCAGTCCTGCTGGTGACAGGGTGAGACCTTGGAGGACAAATCCTCTGAAGGGAAAGGAGCAGGCAAATCCTGTGGATCAAAACCTGGTTAATTGCACAGTTTGTCAACAGGCATTTGGCTTTTAATACCGTGGCGTCCGTAATTGGTTTCCCATCTGTCTCTGAAAGTCCTTGATCCTCAAGTGGGACAACAGCATCTATGTCAACAGGCTGGCCAGCCTGATGAGTGGAGCTTTGGGTTGGTGAAGGGACATTATGACCCATGGTTAGGGGAGGTATTGGCATGTGCATGGAAAACAAAGGGTACAAGGTGGTGGAAACAAGAGGGATCCTGGGACTGGTAAAAGGATACCCATCTCAAGTGCATCTATGCAAATACATGCAGCCTGGGAAACATGCAGGAGGAATTAGTTCTGCATATAGTCACAGAACTATGATATTGTTGGTGTAGTGGAGACACGATGGGACAGCTCACATGGCTGGAGTGAGAGACGGATGGATACAAACTTCTCAGGAAGGGCAAAGATAAAGAGGTCAGGGCTGCCATGACATGAAGAAGTTTGGATGTAAGGAGCTCTTCAGTGGGATGACAGCAGTCTGCTTGAGAGCTTGTGGATGAAGATGAGAGAGGCCAGAAAGGGTGGTAGTGGTGGTAGATCACCTAATCAGGGTGAGGAAGAGGACAAAGCCTTCTTTAAAAGTCTCTGAATCACTGGCACTGATTTTCATGGAGGACTCAAATTCCCTGACATTTGCTGACACGGTAACACTGTAATGCACGCAGTCAAGAAGCTGTCTGGAGGATATTGGGGATAACTTCTTAATACAGGTACTGGATATGTCAAGAAGGTGATACACAACTGGATCTGCTGTTTATTATCAACAATTGCTTGGGGATCAGATGATCAATGGTAGCCTTGGCTATACTGACTGTGAAATAGTAGACACCAAGGTCCTGATGGAACCAAGGAAGGAGAGTAGCAGAGCACAGACTGAAATTTAGTAGAGCAGACTTCAGTTTCATTCAAGGAACTGGTTGATAGGATCCTATAGGAGGCAGCTGTGAAGGGCAGAGGAGCTCAGCAGACCTGACAGGTGCTTAAGGACAACCTCCTCCAAATGCAAAGATGGTTCATCCTGACACCCAAGAAACTAACAGACGTATCAGGAGACTGGCAAAGATGAGCAGGAAACTCATGACTTGGCTCCAGTGCAAAAAGTCAGTATATAGGAGCTGGAAACCGGGGCAGTGTAAAAAGGAGGAATTTTGATCCTTTTGATCCATTATATAAGGATGTTGTTATGAGAACCAAAGCTCATTTAGAGTTGATAATTGTAAGAGACATCAAGGGCAATGCAGAGAGGTTTTAGCACTGCTTTGGTAGGAGAAGGCTTAACAAGAAAAATATGGATCTACTGATGAGAAAGATAGATGATTCAGTATCAACAGATGTTGTCTTCATTGCTTTAGTTTTCACTGACAGGCTCTCTCTTGTTGCTCTGCCTAGTAAAAGCATTCAAGAAGAGCCCTCAGAAGTGAAAGAGGCGTGAGTCAAGGAGTGCTTGCAAGAACTTGGCCAGTGCAAGTCCATGGGACCAGTTGAGTTGCATCCAATTATGCCAACGGAAGTGGCTGATGTTGTAGTGATGCTCCTCTGTACAGTATTTTATAAGTTGTGGAGATCAAGGAGGTCTCTAACAAGGGCAATTGTTGCCTCCATCTTCAAAGGCAGCCATCAGCCTTATTTCAGTGTGAGGAAAACCATGGGACAGTCCTCTTGGAAGCGCTGGCCATTTGAAGATGATTTGGAATAGCCAGGGTGGATTTTTTTTCCAAGAGCAAATCATGCCTTACAAGTCTGTCTGCCTTCTATGATAAAATGATTAGCTGTGTGGCCAAGAGGAAAGCAACAGATGTCATTTACTTCAACTTGTAGCAGGTCTTTTGTCTGTGTCCCATAATATCCCAATTAGGATCTTGTCATCTGGGTGGATGGGCATCCAGATGTGTTTAAGAAAACATAAGACTTAATGATCAGGTTCAGAGGATAGTGCTTAATGAGTTGTACGCTACCTGGAAAGTGATAACAAGCAGGGGTGTATCCTGGGGCCTGTACTGTTCGGTATCTTAAGCAACAGTGTGGCAGTGACAATGCACTGCACTCTCACCAAGTTTAAACACCAAATGATGGAAATTCAAGGGTAGTACTGGCAATCAGAGGGACCTGAACAGGCAGGAGGAATGAGTTGACAGGAACCTCCTGAAATTCAACAAGGATAAATGCAGAATTTTCTTGCACCTGAGAAGGCAGAGCCCCTTGCAGCAGTTTTAACTGGCTGGGAAGTAGCTCTGATGAGAAAGACCTGTGGGTCTTGGTAGACAGCAAGCTGAACATGAGCCAGCAGTATTTGGACTATATGAAAAGGAGTATAATCAGAAGACTGGGGGAAGTGATTTATTCCCCTTTACTAAGCACTAGTTAGGCTGCATTAAGAATACTAGATTCCACCCACCCCCAAACACACGCACGCCCTACATCAGTGCACAAAAGAGAGACACCTTGAGTGAATTCAGCAAAGGGCTACTGGGGTGGTTTGGGGAGCACAAGTGGTACATGGCAAGCAGACCAGAGATGATGGACATAAATTGTGACAAGATAGGGGAGAAAATTTGGTTCTTCAGATATTGTGTTCTGTAGCTTAGCTTTTCAGTTGCTTAATTGTTATGGGTTAAAACATTAATTGCTTTAACGAAAAAAAGCATAAGTACCATGTTAAAAGTGGCAATGCTTTGGGTTTCATAACCATTTCATAATTACCATGAGATAAAAGTATCTTTTGAAGGTGAAGAATGATTTGACTTGCATCTTTGAGGTTTTTGTTTGCTTTCCCAGAACATAAACTATATATTTAGTACTTGTAACACTATCCTTTCTCTAATAAACATACAGACTTGGAATCACAGAGTCTTTTGACTTGCTTTCTAGGGGGTGATTTTTAGATGTGTGGTGAAGCTTATTTTGTTCCCACTGAGGAAAGTAATTCCAAGCAGTAGAGGAAGAACAGAAGAAAACAAACAAGTGCAAAAAGGCAAGGAATGTGTGTGAGGAAAAAACAGTGGTGAGCACAATATTATGAAAAGCGTTATGAAAATAAAAGAAATTAAAAAAAGGAGTGGTGTTGAAATACATGTATACATTTAAGAGAATCATTGAGGATGGAAGGAGCTCTTGAGATTGCAGGGTCAGGTAAAGCAAATTGCCTGGGACCATGTCCAGTTGGGTTTTGAATATTTGAAACACCCCCATATCAAAGATGTTCCAGACCCCATTTTTGTGTCCCTTTCCTAGAATCAGCCCTGTAAGCTCATGTCTGTCTTACTCTGGGGAGCCCAGACCTGGCCTCACCAGTGCTGAGTAGTGAGGAATGTTCACCTTCCCTTCACTTGCTGCCAGTGCTGCTCTTAATGCAATTCAGGAGGCTGTTCACCTTCTTTGCTTATGAGGGCGCATTGCAGGTTTATGGTCAGCTTGTTGTTCATGAGTTCCTCAAGGTCTTTCTCTACCAAGCTGGTCTCCAGTCAGTTGGCACTCAAGCATGTACTGGTGCACGGGGTACTCCCTATGTGTAGGACTTGCATTTCTCTTATCCTTGTATCTGAAGTTTATTTCCAGGATTACTTGCTCTGACACCTTCCCAGGGATTGAGTTGAGGCTGACCAGTCTTTCAGCAGGTCTTCCTCCTTGAAGTTAGAAGTGACACTTTCTCTCTTTCATTTCTCAGGAAGGTGTCCCAGTTGTCATGACCTTTCGAAGATGACCAAAGTAGCCTTGTCCAGAGGTCAGGCAGCTCCTTCAGTGCTCATGGGTACAACCTGTTAGGGCCCATGGACATACATGTCCAGTTTAAGTGCTCCACAACCTAATCCCCTTCCACAGGGGCTAAGTCTTTCTTGCTGCAGACATTCCCTGTGGTCTTGGAGGCTGGGATTCCTGAAATTTGGTCTTACCAGTGAACACTGAGGCAAAGAAGGTGCCTAAGTACTTCGGCCTTATCTGTGTTTTTTGTCATCAGAGGTCCCACTATATTTAGCGGTGGACCCACATTTTCCCTAGTTTTCCTTTCCTGTTTTTACAGTTGCATAATCTTTCCTTGTTTCCCTTCGCATCACTTGCTAGATTCAAATCAAGGTAGGCCTTGGCTTTCCCAACCCTATGCCTACACAATTGGACAGGAACTCCATACTCCCCCCTGGTCAGCTGCCCCTACTTCCACCACTTACACGGTTTCTTTTTATGTCTGAGTTTAGTCTGGGAGCTCCTTGCTCATCCGTGCAGGCCTCCTGCTGCCGTTGATTTCCTGCATATGGTGATAGACCTTTCCTGAACTTGCAGGAGTTGATCCTTGAATATCAGCCAGCTCTACTGGACTCTCCAGGGTTGTATCCTGTGGGATTTTTCCAAGCAGATCTCTGAAGAGATTACAGTCTTGTCTCCTCTCCTGAAACCCAGGGTTGTCTTGCTTTTTACCTTGCTTCTTCCTCGAAGGATCCTGAACTCCATCTCATATTGTAGCTAAACTGCCCCAACTTTAATGTCCCATGACCAGTTCTTCCTAGTTTGTCTTGCAGCGCACCACTCCTTGGTCACCTGTGTCAGGAAGTTATCACTGCACTCCAGAAATTTCTTAGGTTGTTAGTGTTCTTCTCTTGTCCTTCCAGCAGATATCAGAGTGCTTTAGGTTCCCTGTGAGAACTGGTGCCTTTAAACTTGAAACTTCTTCCAGTTGTCTGAAGAAGGCCTTATCCCTGATTACATTACTTTTCCCTGATTAGGAGTCTATAGCAGGCAAGTACTACAGCATTGCTCATGTTGTTCTGTCTGCTAATCTTGATCTGTAAGATCTTGACTGGCTCCTGACCTGCTCTCACATAAGAGGGTCCCCCGCCTTGCCTATCTAGCCTGTCCTTCCTGAAGGGCCCATATCCATTTGTCAGAGCACTCCGGTCATGTAAGGTATCCCACCGTGTCTCTGCGAGGTCATGGACATGCAGTAATTACACGGACTTCCGTAATTCCTCTTGTTTGTTCCTCATGCTGTATGCGTTGGTGTATAGGTGTTTCAGGGAGGCACCAGAGTGTGTTGATTCCCCAGAAGGGGCATGCTGGCACTTCTCTCTTTACAGGCCTACACTTCAAGTGATTGCACTGCTTTTCTTTTTTTTTTTTTTTTTTGGTTCGTTGCTATGTCCCTTCTCTCCTGATCACCCCAGGCCCTTTGCTCGCCTGCCCCATCCACAGTTTCCTCACTTGTTTGTTGAGAAATCTCTCCCAACAGTTTTACCTAAAAGTCTATGAACATTTGTGTAAATCTACATAAAAATAAATAATGGAATCGTCACAGATTCCAAACATACACGTAAGACCTAGAAAGGCTGTATTACTATTATGCAATAGCCATTAGGCACTTAAATGGAGCATTTAATATCATAAGTAACGGAATTGGACATCATGGCACAGATATTTGATGTGCCATGGTTTCAGCAGGATGGAGTCAACTTTTTTGCTAGCAGCTGGTGTACTGCTGTGTTCTGGGATGAGAAACAGGGATGATAGCATACTAATGTTTCTGGTTGTTGCTAGACAGTCAAGGCCTCTTCTGCTGCTCGTGCTGCACCGCTAGTGAGTAGACTGGGAGGGCACAAGAAGTTGGGAAAGGGATACAGCTGGGACAGCTGATCCCAACTGGCTGAAGTGTTATTCCAGATCATATGATGTCATGCTTAGTATATAAAGCTGGGGGAAGAAGGAGGAAGGGGGGGACATTTGGAGTGAAGGTGTTTGTCTTCCCAAGTAATAGTTACGTGTAATGGAGCCCTGCTTTCCTGGAAATGGCTGAACACCAGCCTGCCGATGGGAAGCAGTGAATGAATTTCCTGTTTTGCTTTGCTTGCGTGCATGGCTTTTGCTCTACCTATTAAACTGCCTTTATCTCAAGCCACGAGTTTTTCCTCACTTTCGCTGTCCTGATTCTCTCCCACATCTGAACTTGGGGGAGTAAGCAAGCGGCTGCATGGTTCTAGCTGGGGTTAAACCACAACAGATGTAATTTGTCTGAAGAGAATTGGGCAGTATAAGGAATGAAGACATTCCATGCCCTCTAAATGCCAAATTAATTAGGATTTTTTGTCTCTGAAGGTCACCATGTACTTTCTTACTTTCTGGAATTCTCGGTGAGATAAGATTAATCCTGTTCTGAGTAGGAGCATCTCTGGATGCCAATCTTTTTAATTAAAGTAGTGCTGTCATGTACATTCAAACCATGATAGTCCTTTAATTACTAACTTTCTAGGCTAGAAATGCAGTTTTGGCCTTGTCTGCAAGAAATTCTCATTTGCCTTGGGTTCGATATGAAGCATTCTATGGGAAACGTCTTTATGTCTTTGCATTTACTGTTTTATGGTGGATACCTTGAGATCTTTCTGTTTCTTGGTTTTGTTTTTTTGTTGAGGTTTGTTGAGGTTTGTTTGTTTTGGTTGGTTTTAAAGCACCTTATTATTTTTTTATTTATTTATTCACTTTGCATTATTTTTATTATTGTACAGAGTACTTACCATGTTTCTGTGTTTTCAAGACTCTTCCTTTGCTATTCTTTGTTTTCTGGAAGGCCTTTTCATCCTGACAGTATCCCTGTGAGTATTTGTTACAAAGGGGGCTGCTGCTTCTCGTGTCTTTGTTTTTGAATTGAGGTTCTCAGTCCATCTGGGTACACAGATTGGTCTCCTATAACCATATCTAAACTCTCGATGAGTCTACTCTCAGAATTGTAACATAATGTAAAATCTGGATAGACGCTTGTAACATTTTCTAGTAAGAATCACTTGTTTGTAGCCCTGCCTCTTCCTAGCATGAAAGAGTTTATTGACTAGTCCAGAATCCCAGAATGATGTCTTGAGCAGTCTCTTTGCATGTTCTGAGTCTTGCAGTTCCATCCACAAACACATGGAGAAGTGGACTGAGCTTAGACCATGCTCTGTGATGCCGAGCACAGCTCCTGTAGTTTTGTTTGTCATATGTGAAGTCTTTGGGGTTCGATCTTTGTGGGTCTTCAACCAGCTCTTTTTAACTGGTTCTTTATTGACGTTTGGCCAAGTAGGTTAACATCTGCAAGTCTGAACCTGGATTTGGAGACTGTGGATGCCCATTGAGCATTGTGGTAGCGCCAGCCACAAACTGGAGTTCGGGAAGGGCGTAGTTGTAGTAGCCGGAAGTGGTGCCCCCTCCCCTGTTGGAACCAGCGGCTCTCCTGCAGTACCATGGACAGGTCCGCGTGCGGCCGCTGCCGGGTGCGTGGGAGCGGTCTTCATGGGCCGCCCTCGCTCCGTATCCTCGGTGGATTTCGTGGCACAGGGCAGAGTCTTGCTCCTGAGCTACTGTGGTACGCAGATTATTAGGATCTGACAATGTGACTTGATATTCTTTCAGGCCAGTGCTTTCCCCTTTTCCCAGCTTCTAAGTTTATGCTTGCTTTTCTAATGATCATCTCCTTTACAGATCCCAGGCATATGCCTACTACTACAGCATTATGGCTACTACTGAGATTTAAAAAAAAAAAAAAAAAAAAAGGGAAAAANTAATATCCTGGTTGGCTTGTTTGTGTATCTACAATGTGAATTTGTAGGCTTGGAAGTTGGATGTGCGTGTGTTTTGTTTTGTTTGTGGTTTGTTTTTTTTTTTTAAACGCCTTAACAATTCATATGAGATTATGATTGGTTTGCTAGTAAGGTCTTCAACATATCATGGGAAATAGTTGGGTTTTTTTTTAATTTTTTTTTTTTAGCGGTATATATATAGTAATAAAATTTTTGCGTACTTGAAAAGTTGTCTTGTGTCTTTGTCATTATAGTGTCTTGTGTAATAAAAACAAATAAAGTTGAATTAAAAGCACAGCTAATACTGTCCCGTTTTGTACCTGTGCATTTGTATTTTCATGATAAATGAAACTGGTGTGGAATATTCTGAAAAAATCTAGAAAGTATCGTCTGTTTTTCTGCTTGCATGCAATACAAAATAAAAGAACCTCTACATCATTCAGTGCAACCTAGCATAATTTGGTCAATTATCAACAAAATGTGCTATATTCATGTGGGAAGATTTTGTAAGTTACCTTTAAAACAGGCCTGTTTAAAATCAAATATCTCCAGTCATGTTTGGTGAGGGTTGTAATTGTTTTATGGGTATGTTTTAGCCTTTGTATCATTCTGTGTAGATAATGTGTGTTTGCAGTTTGTTGAACATACAGTTCAGCCTAAGTTATAGTTAATGTTTAAATGGAAGCAACCAGTAGTAATTTTCATATTGCAATATTTTAAATCAGATTGAGGTATTTTCCACTTAACATCTTTCGAAATATTCAGACTGTTACATGTATTTGCTTTAATTTCAAAACATTCTTTTGGCTGATAGTGACTTAGAGTGAATATATTGAAGCAAACATCACAACATAGTTCTGTTTTGCGAGAGTAGATTTCTACTGTAGAAATTATTTGTTACAATAGCACATATTTAATTCTCTAGCCTAATGATTTTAACGTATTTGTAATTTAATGTGTTTATAATAAAAGTTGATAAACAATTGTTCATCAGCTCATTTCAGGAGCTCTTGTTTCAAAGGCAAAGAAAAGTGTTTAAAAACAGTCCTCACTTTAAAAAGCCTGTATTGAGTAAGTCAGGATACAAGTTCATGCAGCTGTTAAATGTGAAAGCACAAAGTGTAAAGATGCAATGAAATGCTTTTGATACATACGTTAGGCATAAATTCCATCATCTCAGACGCTTCTAAGGGGATGATTGTAAAAGTTCTAACAATCATTTTGAATGGTAATATTGAAAGGTTGTTTGCATATTTCTGAAAAAGTTACCCAACTGTTGTATGATGTGGGAGAAAATAAAGAGTTGCTGACTGAAAGCTTTGCAAAAGCAGAATAGAGGCTGATTGATCATAAATGGGATGTAAACAAAGTAGCACATATGCAAAGACAGATACTGAAAGTGGTAGTAAATTTGGTCCTGTTTTGATTTTTATATTGTTTGTTAACTGAATTCATACATTTGAGGAGCATAGCCAACATCGTGTTCTGTTAGGTGTTATTCTGATTGTGGCTGCTTCTCCGCTGACCTGAACAACGCCCTTTGACAGTAACCGTAGAAGCTGACAAATGAATTAGTTGCCTGTGGTAAACATGACTTAGTGTGAATAAGGTTTTGCTCTTAGGAAGCCTAAAGATAAATTGTCATTACACATTTTTCCTTATGATTCTTTGTGTGAATGTAAACTTTGTGTATGTTTTTTGACTAGTAAATTTTCCCCCGTTTTTATTCAGCATTGTATTTTGACTCTTAGTGTGTATTGAAATATTTTTGTTCTAATTTCAATATCGTAAAGTAATAGAACCAGAAAATTCCTGGGAGAGATCTGGCAATTTTAACTGAATCTCTCAGATTATAAGAACTGATAGGGTTTTCACAGTGTGGGAATTATCATCTAGCAGCTTTTATTTTCTTGAACATTGCTGTTTGAGATATCCAGGATAATGCCTGCTTGTCATACTTCTAGTCAGCTGTGATTGTGTACCTTTAGATCGTTTTGCAACCTGAAGGTTTAAAAAAAAGAAGGGTGAGGGGAAAAATTACAGGTATAAGAAGGTTCAGTTGAAGGTTTCTATCTGGTTGTGGCTAACCTATCTAAAAGGAAAGTTTGTATTAGGAATTCTGTTGTATTGAAGGATCTGGCTCTGTTTTGGAATTCAATTTCTTTAAAGGATTTAGTGTACTTACATGAAATACAAATGCAGTCCCACTTATTATCGGGAATGTATAACTCAAGATTTTTTTTAATCTCATTTTTGGTATGGTAAGGTGAAGAAATGAAGAAAGGTGATATTTCTTGTGTTTATTTGACAGAGTAATATAACCACAATTTTATTAGATAACCATAATTTTTAAGACAAATGATGTGTAGCCTGATCATTATTAAAGTTATTGTATATCTCATGTGCCAGAAGAATTAGTCTTTTAAGAGGAACTAACTGAGCAGAGATTTTTAGCTTTGGTAAGGCTTAACCATTTATTATTAGCCATCATTTGTTACAATGGTAGTTGATCTTCCTCTCTAGTTCTGGATAGGCAGCTGTGGCGTTTGTTGGAACATACCAGCTTTGTAAAGTTATTTGATAGTACTTGCTTGCTCCTGATGTAACTCATAGCAGAAAATAAAATGTTTTCTCTGGTTCAAATACTGGATATCTTTTAAGAAAAACTTAGTCTGAAAGTTACTTTCTGAGTGCCCTTATCCCAAAGAAAAAATACAGGAAGCACCCAAAAGAGAAAGAACGTCTACCATGATCTAGTACATGATACAGAAATGATGAATTCCATCTATTTTATCAGTGCCATCTAGATACAGGAATAACATTGCTTATGTTGGTAGGAGTGCAGTGCTATGAGTGAAAATCATGCTTTTACCAGTTGTCACCTCCACACAACTGAATTAATTTTTTTTATTATTTTGAGAGTTCTGTGTTTTCTAGAATTAATTAGAGGAGTTATTTTATATAACTAGTTAAATAAAAAAAGTATGTTGTGCTTTGACACTGTGAGGCTGAGATAACATACATGTAGTTAAAAGTCGTTTTAATAGTTTAAATCAGCACCAGTGGAATTTACTCCTAATAAATATTCTACTGAGCTCAGGTTTGGCTTGTTTCACAAAGATATGATAGTGGTAATACAAATATCTCTAGGTTTGTGAGTACAGCTTTATGGTATTTAGCCACTTTCCTTCTTGTCTAAAGGCTGTATGCAGAGAATTAGATGTGATGAAAAGGTTGTGTTTGTTTTTTGTTTGTTTGTTTTTTAAATAACTACTTTCTAAATCTCTGGAGAAAATGCAGTAAAAAAGGTGATAAAGTAAAACAGCTCTAAACAATAAGGCAGTGTAGGGAAAGGGGAGGAAATGTTTTTCCTAGATGCAGTTTTGCTCATAATAGGGATAGTGTATTTGGACTGCACACATATTGAAGATTTGCAAGGTGCAAAAATTGGGGAAAAATATGCTTTGCAAATATGCTGAAATTTGTCTGAAGTGTACTGGAATTCAAGAATATCACTATATCCCATGGGTAAAGTCATATTTGTACCTGCTACCTTGAGACTGTCACTGTTGTTTCTTGACAAGATTTTAACTTAAATTATGCTTCATATTTTCTATAGATGCACATGTAGTTGTATGCTTACTAATATCAAACCTATTACTCAACTGCTATGACTACTTGGACTTTTCCATACACATCTGTTTAAGGTGTGCTTGTTTATTTTTCATCTTTTGCTTTGTAATCATACAGATATACAAACCAATACATGTATTTTTATATGAATATAAAACTTCCTGTTACATAGGTGAAAGAAGGCATAATTCTATATTTTAACTTTAAAGTAGATTCATTACTTTTGAGTTATGGTAGAAAGAAGTCCTAGAGCAATCAAGCTGGACAGGCAGGCAAGCAGTGTTATAGCTTTCCTAGTCCTAACATAAGTAGATATATAGCATTAAACGAGTGTAGTGAGATCTGTTTTGTGTGGTTTTTTTTAACTTCAAATAATCTTGGACTAAGAAAAAGTACAGGGCAGTAAAGAAAAGACTCTGCAAGGTACAGAAAATAAGCAGGGAAACCTTAATGCTTTGTGAAGCTCAGTCTGTATTTGTTCATTCAGTTTTCCCTCCAAAGGTGATGTTTGCAATTTGTCCTCTCTCTATTTGAATGTACAGTGCTTTTATGACTGTGAGTTAATTGGGTATGTGTTATGGATAATTTGAAGTGTCTTTGCATGCTACCGCAGAGGAGAGAAGCTTCTGCTCTCACCTTCCCTGCAGGGGTGTACTGGCACCCACAGTCCTTGTAGAGGGGTAGTGCTTCTTGGGAGTGCTCTTCTATCAGTTTTCAGTTTTCTGGTTAAATAATTCACTTCAAATCAAACCTGGAAATTGTGCCTTAACTAGAGCTGCAGATTTGGTAACAGCTGGAGGAATTTTTAAGTGCTGTAGCCATTCACAGACTGGAAGTATCTCCATAATCTTATGCTGTCAGAGACATACTTTGTTGTAACAGAAGCCGGTGTCCAGTGTTCTTGTGCGGATGGTGGAACCATGCAGCCTCATCCAGACTGAGGTGCAGAAAAACAGACTTCCTATGTTCACTGCACTGTGGGGAAGCCTAAATAAATGGCCAGAAATGTGTTTAAGTAATGCCCCCTAGTGTGCAAATGAAGATTATCTTAAATACATTCTTTTCCTCATCAGGAAAACAAACGGTTCTCTGTCTGATGGATGTGTTTGTGTTGATGCAGCAATTGTATGTTGCTGTTGAAATATCCCAAATATTTGAAATTTGCTAGCATTTGCTGTTTATGCATATGACCAATGATTGGGAATGTTTTCCCTCCAAAAACTGCAAGGAAGAAAAAGGGTTAAAATAAATACAGATGCCAGAGTAAACAGCTGTTGGTACACTTAAAAGACAGTTATAGTCAATCAAGACCCTATCAAAGTCCTCTCAGCTTCAGTTCCATGGAAATCTAAACACTGCAGTGCTCAGAGCCACCCAAAAAGAATTTTGTTGCCTGTGCGTTCTTTCCTGGCTTAGTTTCTTTTCTGCCTTAGTTAAGTCAGCATGTGGCAGAGTCCAAGAACTAGAGTCAGCACAAGGGAAGTGGTGGGCGCTGCCGAAAAACATAGAGTGTGGAGCAACAGATCCCAGACTGAAGCCTGGTGTTTGTGGGGGTGTTCTGTTATTGCAGTTATCCTTATTTAATATGGACCTAATATCTTGTTTCCCTACCTGTCTATAGTTTGATTTAGTTTTGCAGCCCCGACCTTTTTATAGGGATATGCCAGCTGGCTGACTTTCTTCAAGAGGATTTTCATGTCACCCCTGTGATTGTTTCTTACAGATATTTTACAAATAGGGCTTAGAAAACCTGTTCACCTGATTCACACATACTCTCAGGCCTTTCTACACTCTGAATATTTGAAAGAAACATAGCGTATTAACTTACTGGTGGTCTTCACCTGGATAATAGTCTCCAGTGTGGCAATATTTAATCATTATCCTTACAGTTATTAATTTTCATTATTTCCCTGCTTCTGAAGAGACACTTGTAGTGGTGCAGTGCACTTCAGCTTTGCTTAGCAGAATCTTGCACAACCTCCTTCAAATACTGAACAGTAACCAATACAGTAGTTTGTTTTTTCATTCATAATAAAGCCTTCAAAAAACTGTGTAATCATCACTCATTCCTAACTTGGAATTAGGCTGACTCTGTGCTACTACTTCTCTATTATGTCCAGCACATCTGATGTCTATATAGGAAAGAAAAAAAAATCTATTTTATTTCTTGTGTTGCAGGATGCTCACTGGACATTTTAACTACAAACATCACAGGCTTGGTAAATGTTAAACTTTATAATCTTAATAATTCAAGTTACGGTATTTGTGATCGATATTAATTTAGTTGCTTGTGTAGTTTCAGATGTTGAAGTGTTTTTCTAGAATCAGAACAGGGACTGCAGCAGTGCAACAGAATTAGATTAACTTTTGAAGAAGAAAGTTCAACAAACCCTAATCTCCTTCAGATTTTCTTTTTTTTTAATGGGTGGGTCTCACCCTGCAAGAAATAAAGCTTTCCAGCTAGTAAATTCCTTTCTGTCATGTCAAACTGCTCAATTCTGAAATGGGTAACTGTGCATGTGATTCAATGAAATCAGTGATGCTATGTTCAGTAATTAATACTTCCAATACGGGTTATACTGAAAGTTCCTACTTAGTTCTAGATTAGGTGGTAAAATGAAGATATTAGGAGAGCAGGCAGTTCTCCTAACGTATGCAGAAGGCATAATAATCATCCCGAGGAGGGAATAAAACTGAGTGTTTTAAAACTGTTGGTGTTTTTTATGGCCTTTTCTTCCTAGATATGTTTATATTTGATTAAAAATTTATTAAAAACAAAGAGATTATTATAATAGGAGGTGGAAGCCTTTACGTGTAATATTTCCTAATTCTTGTCTAGAAGTGTTTCTGTATTAGCTTTGTGGAGTCATGGAGCATTTGTTACTCATCACTGAGATACGGTGAACCGATATTGCATTGAAACCTGGCATTAGCAGGACTACTCACAGTACATAATTCAGTATTGTACACATCTTTGCAGGATTGGGTTTTATGTTTCCAAAACATTTAGAAGTCATATAAGGGCTTTTGAAGATTTCTGTTGCATTTCTTACCCTGTGGATTCCAAGTGGCATATATTATTGTGTCTTACATGTCATGTTTCTGATGCATTTCCTCACTGTACTTTTATAATGATGTTTTATATGCTGAATTTGAGAGGATATTTTGTCAGGTCTGCTGTGTTCTGCCAAAAAAACCCCAACATTTTGAGGTTTTAGAAGTAGAATTAAAAATTCACAGATGGCTGTCAGTGAGGACATACTCAGCTGCCAGGTAGTCAGAGGGTAATGGAGTAGACTTTTCTTTATGCAAGTGTTAAGTATGTGTTTTGGTTTTCTTAGAAGTTACATAAATACTTAGCCTGAATTTTTTGTGTGAATTGAAATAAAGTATCCTATCAGTAATGAAAAAAAGGTGCTAGTTACCTTTATCTCATTGCTTAGGATTCATAAAGTACAGAATCTAGGTCTGAGGTACTAAGCTGAATGTACTTTTTATTCTTGTTTTTCAGGGGCCCAGAAGACACAATAAATGATTGTAAAATCCTTTTTATAGAGGAAATGTACAAGATTGAAAAGCCAGGAGCCTATCCATTGACATTTGGGGATGGAGATTTCAAAAGTATGCTTTTTTTATTATTTGAAGTACAAATTAAATGATGTTTCTTTAAAAAAATAGAAGGATCAGCATGCAGAAGTAATAATAATTGTTTTGTGTGTTCAGGAAGGTAATAACATAGAATCCTTTTTAGATTTCTGTTCTAAAAGTATATGTACAGTAAGGTGGCTCTATTACTTATGATCAGAAACTGATAACACATTACTGCTATCAGTCATAAGCGGGTAAAAAGGGGAACAGCTGATAACCTTCTAAATGAACTGTGCAGAATGAATTCATAGTCTCAGTTAAATTCCTAGACAGGTATCCAGGTCAGCAAAACTGCTACTGCAATCAACATTTCATTTAAACTTCTAATAAATTAATAAATGCCAAAGATAGAATCAGTCTGTAATGATGCACTTTAACTTTGTCATTATGTGGAACTAAAAAAAAAAAAACTTAGATAAAGAACTCTGTGCCAGAGCTGCTTGTACCATGAAAAAAAAAAAAAGGTAATTAACATATGGATTATTATTTGTCCCTGTGTGACTTTCTAAAAAAGTAACTGTGACATACCTCCTTATCCTCCCCACAACCACAAGGAGGAGTTAGTGGCAGGTTATTTAAAAAGTAGTGTGACATTTTGTTCTAAGTTTAAAAATATGTTAAAGTTAGGAGTAATAAGTGTTTGTGATAGCAACACTGAGAGATTGGACTGCTAATAGTGTTAGTTATTATTGTATATTAAACTTCTGACTCCAAGGCAATTTTTCAGAACCTTTGTATATGCACACGAACTAGTCTGCTTCCCATTTATTTGCCATCATCTAAAAAAATCACTGTTTTTCGGAGGTGCAAGTACCATTTGCTGTGGTATTCTTAGAAGTAAAAATGTGAATTTCTGTAAGTGAACTTCTCACAACTCATTTTTCGTTACTAGTGATTTTATTTTCCTCAGATTACTCAGAAAAATGAACCATCCATTCTGTTCATTTTTTCGTGGTCACATTAAAGGGTTATTGCAATATCTTAACACATGGTTTTATTTTAAAAAATTGTAGTATGGGAAATTTAAAAATCTACAGATACTGCTTTGCATTTACATACCTACTTACTTTGCACGTCTAATTGTGTATGAAACTTTTTGAAGGGCATATAAAATTATTAAAGTTCATCTAGTTTTCCCCTGCAACTATTGTGTCTGGAATTAATTTTTAAAATTATGTGTGTTAAGGAAGTGAATGATTACTATATTGCTGACTATACAAAACTGTCTACAGTGGCAACATTTGATATGACATGACTATGTATTTATCACAGAGTCATGGAATCATTTAGGTTGGAAAAGATCCTTGAGATCATCGAGTGCAATGGTAAACATAGTACTTCCAAGTCCACCACTAAACCATGTCCCTAAGTGCCACACCTACACATCTTTTAAATACTTCCAGGGGTGGTGACTCAACCACTTCCATGGGCAGTCTGTTTCAACGCTTGACAACATGTTTGGTGAATAAATTTTTCCTAATACCCAATCTAAACCTCCCCTGGCATAACGGAGGCAGTTTCCTCTTGTCCACTTGTTACTTGGGAGAAGAGACCGACCCCCAGCTCTCTACAATCTCCTCTCAGGTAGTTGTAGAGAGCAATAAGGTCTCCCCTCAGCCCTCTTTTCTCCAGGCTCAACAACCCCAGTTCCCTCAGCTGCTCCTCGTAAGACTTGTGCTTGAGCCCCTTCACCAGCTTCATTGCCCTTCTTTGGACATGCTCCAGCACCTCAGTGTGTTTCTTGTTGCGAGGGCCCCAAAACTGAACACAGTATTGGAGGTGCGGCCTCACTATTCTGTACTTCCTACACTGATTGCCACCTCTGTTGTTTCAAAGTCAAGCTCTTTAATTTACAGCTCTTTCCCTCCTGTTTTGACAGTTATTTCGTTATTTGCACCTCTTTGCTTAAACTACTCGCATATTGCCATCTGTGTAGAGATTTGTACCTCTGTCTGTTTTGTTTCATTCTGTTCCTGGTCCCATTTTTATTAATTTCAGTATATTATTTCCAAACCTTCATAAATAAATGTAACACAGATATATGAACTTTAAACATGTAACCCTGAAAACTTTAATTGATCTTGCAGTTTAGCCTTATTTCTTGTTTTGAACTGCACTTTTTCCTGAGGCCAAGTTTCCCACCACACTGCCCTTTTC
This sequence comes from Dromas ardeola, assembly GCA_013398915.1. Classification (NCBI taxonomy): domain Eukaryota; kingdom Metazoa; phylum Chordata; class Aves; order Charadriiformes; family Dromadidae; genus Dromas; species Dromas ardeola. The sequence continues at coordinate 32,526 of VYZM01015823.1, forward strand.
ATTTCTTCTGTTCATGTGATTCTGATATTTTGGTAAGCTGTCTTGCCTTTGTTCACTTAGGCACGGTGCACATCAGTTGAGCTGTATGCCGTAAGCAGTATACCCTTTGCATCTGGACTGTACTTGCATCCCTATTCATAATTTGTATTTAAAATTTTAGAATATGTAGGCATATACCTATAAACACACAGAGCTATCTTAGCTTATATGCTATGAAAAGCTGCAAATTTTTGTTACAATAGCGGCAGATGAAATTCAAATAATTAATTGGCCTTAAATACTCCATGAGATTGTTGTAAGCACAATCAGAAAATGCACTGACTGTATTTTTGTCTGTATTAAGCTACTGTCTGTGTCCTTTCCAAAAGATAGAATGCCTGCTTTGAAAACAATCATCAGATAAAACAATGTAGGCTACCTCTGCAGAGAATTTGTTGTTCCTTGAGCATGGCCATATGTTAGTTAGGTTTTGTATGTGTAAATTACATAAAAATGTGTATGATATGTCAATATATGTTTAGCAGTTACAGTTAAATATAAGGTAGTTATTTTCAAATTATTTAATGGAAATCTAAATTCTGCAGTCCAGGAAAAAAGTAAGACTAAACCCACTAGAAAATCAGAAAAATAAGAAGCGATATACTTGCGAATACATTTCAAGTATTATATGCAAAATGGAAGTAAGACCTGGATATCAACATACTTTATCACGGAATCTTCAGAGTTGGAAGGGACCTCTAGAGATCACCTAGCCCAACTCCCCTGCTCAAGCAGGATTGCCTAGAGCACATTACTCAGGACTGCATCCAGGCGGGTCTTGAAAGTCTCCACAACCTCCCTGGGCAGCCTGTGCCAGTGCTCTGTCACCCTCACCGTAAAGAAGTTTTTCCATGTATTTGAACGGAACTTCCTATGTTCCAGCTTGTGCCTGTTACCCCTCGTCCTGTTACTGGGAACCACTGAAAAGAGCCTGGCTCCGTCCTCCTTAAACCCACCCTTTAGATACTTGTAAACATTAATAAGGTCCCCCCTCAGCCTTCTCTTCTCCAGGCTAAAGCGTCCCAGCTCTCTCAGCCTTTCCTCCTAAGGGAGATGCTCCAATCCCTCAATCATCTTTGTTGACCTACGCTGGACTCTCTCCAGTAGTTCCCTGTCTCTCTTGAACTGGGGAGCCCAGAACTGGACACAGTATTCCAGTTGTGGCCTCACCAGTGCAGAGTAGAGGGGGAGAATGACCTCCCTTGACCTGCTGGCCACACTCTTCCCTGTGCAGCCCAGAATTCCCTTGGCCTTCTTGGCCACAAGGGCACATTGCTTGCTCATGGGTAATTTACTGCCTACCAAGACCCCCAGATCCTTTTCTTCAGAACTGCTTTCCAGCAGGTCCACCCCTAACCTATATTGGTGCCTGACATTCTTCCTCCCCAGGTGCAGGACCCTACACTTGTCCTTGTTGAACCTCATTAGGTTCTTCTCTGCCCAGCTCTCCAGCCTGTCTAGGTCACGCTGGATGGCAGCACGGCCCTCTGGGGTGTCAGCCACCCCTCCCAGTTTGGTATCATCAGCAAATTTGCTGAGGATACACTCTGTCCCCTCGTCCAGGTCATTGATGAATATGTTAAACAATACTGGTCCAAGTATTGACCCTTGGGGGACACCACTGGTTACAGGCCTCCAACTCGACCCCGCTCCGTTAATCACAACCCTCTGAGTCCTGTCACACAGCAGCTCTCAATCCACCTCACTGTCCCCTCGTCTAGTCCGCACTTCCTCAGTTTCCTAAGGAGGATGTTATGAGGGACAATGTCAAAAGCCTTGCTGAAGTCAAGGTAGATGACATCTGCTGCTCTGCCCTCATCCAGCCAACCAGTTATAACATCATGGAAGGCTATGAGATTGGTCAAGCATGATTTACCCTTGGTAAATCCATATTGACCACTTCCAATAACTTCCTGTTCCTGAACTTGCTTGGATATGACATCCATTACTTGAATCAGAATCCAAATTTGTGCTATGAACATGAGATAACTCTTCCTGACAAAGAAGAGAATATGACATGATACATGCAACTAAACTCTATAGTGTTGGTAGGGGTGAAAAGACTTGTCTTCATGTTGACCACTAGTGCAGATACAATCAGTGCATTTGATTTACAACATGGTTAAAGCAGAAATGTGAGAAAGTAAAAGTTATGTCATGAAAATGACAGTTTGCAGTTTGTTTGTTTGTATACTGAAGAAAGTTTAAAACTCCAGCTATTGTTTAACTGAGCTAAAATATGTAGACCATTTTTCTTTTTTCCTTTTTTTAAAAAAAAAAAATTATTACTGACCTTTGGCCTAGAGAAATGGTTTTGTAACTGAAAACAGTAAATTACATAGGCCTTAACAACCTGCAGTGGTGAGAGATACAGAAAAATACTCAGTTTCTTTTTGCCTGTTATTTATTGGATGAGGTAGACTAGTGAGTTTCTTTAGGGGGAGTGCTCAGTCATCTCTGTTAAAATTTTTCAAAGGGGATACCAGTTACCTGGAATTTCTTTAGTCTGACTTGAATTGGTGTTGACACTTTGGACAGGCCATGAGTTCTGCATAGCTGTGCTGGAAAATTCACAGATTTGTTCATCAGCACACTTAAAATGTTTCCGTTCTCTTCAAATGAACCCTGGGAGAGACATCTTAAACTAGAAGTTTGCTTCCATTTGGATAGTATGCAGATAAATCTTCTAGGCTAGACTGAGGCTCGCAGTACACTGAGAGATTTTGGCTTTCTTTTTGAGTGTATCTGACCTTTGCCTTTGAAGCTTTGTAAAATAACCACTGCTGGTAGCCTTACACATTTGCTCTTCAGGTTTTCCAGTCAGTACAGCTCACTGGACTTTTTCTCTGTAGCTAGTAATTTTCCCTCTTCAGTGGTTCTTCTTTTATGTTCCTCAGCTTTTATGTTTTTTTCCTCTTAAAAAAAAAAAAAAAAATCAAACTGTAGTGTTCTAGCACTTCTTACCATAGAATGTTTGAGTTGGAAGGTTTGAGTTTGGAAGGTTGAAATGGTTTGAGTTTAAAGATCACCTATTTCCAAATACCCTGCTGTGGGCAGGGACGCCTTCCACTAGACCAGGTTGCTTAAAGCCCTGTCCAACCTGACTTTGAATGCTTCTAGGGGTGGGGCATCCACAACTTCTCTGCGCAACCTGTTCCAGTATCTCACCACCCTCATCATAATTTTTTTTTCCTTGTATCCAGTGTAAATCTACCGCCTTTCAATTTAAAACTGTTGCTGCCTGTCCTGTCACTACAGGCCCTGGTAAAAAGTTTTCCCTCTCTTTCTTATAAGCCCCCTTTAAATATTGAAAGGCCACAATAATATCTCCCCTAAGCCTTCTCTTCTCCAGGCTGAAAAAACACAGCTCTCTCGGCCTGTCTTCATAGGAGAGGTGTTCCAACGCTTTGATTGTTTTCGTGGCTTTCTGGACCTGTTAGAGCATGTCTTTCTTGTACTAGGAACCCCACAGCTGGACGCAGTACTCCAGATGGGGTCTCACAAGAGCAGAGAAGGAGAATCCCCTCCCTCGACTTGCTGGCCGTACTTCTTTTTATGCAGCCCAGGGTATGATTGGCTTTCTGAGCTGCAAGTGCATGTTGCCAGCTCATATCCAATTTTTTGTCCACCAGTATCCCTAAGTGCTTCTCTGCAGGATTGCTTTCAATCCATTCATCCCCAGCCTGTACTGGATTAGGAATTGTCCTGTGTAGGGCCTTGCACTTGGCCTTGTTGAACTTCATGAGATTCACATGGGTCCGCGCCTCAAGCCTGTCAAGGTCTCTCTGGGTGACATGTATCAACTGCATCACTAAGCTTTGTCTTCTGCAAACTTGTTGAGGGTGCATTCAATCCCCCTGTCTATGTCATTGATGAAGGTATTAAATAGTGTGGTTCCCAGTATGGACCCTTGAGGGACACTGCTTGTTACTGGTTTCCACTTAGACATTGAGCCATTGGATGCAGACCATCTGCTCTTTGGATGCGGCCAACCAACGAAGTCCTTATCCATCTAATAGTTAATAAATAAAACCTGTATCTCTCCAATTTAGCAGTAAGAATGTTGTGGGGGACTGTATCAAAGGCCTTACAGAAGTCCAGGTAGATGACATCTATAGTTCTTCCCTTGTCCACCCATGCATACAGTCCTTTGTAGAGAGCCGCTCTGTAGGCACGGTTTGCCGTTGTTGAAGCCATGTTGGCTGTCTTTAATCACCTCCCTGTCCTCTGTATGCTTCGACGTGTCTTCCAGGA
>VYZM01015823.1:43703-55163 GCA_013398915.1 Dromas ardeola
ACCCACCCTTTAGATATTGATCAGCACTGATGAGATCCCCTCTCAGCCTTCTCTTCTCCAGGCTGAAAAAACACAGCTCTCTCGGCCTGTCTTCATAGGAGAGGTGTTCCAACGCTTTGATTGTTTTCGTGGCTTTCTGGACCTGTTAGAGCATGTCTTTCTTGTACTAGGAACCCCACAGCTGGACGCAGTACTCCAGATGGGGTCTCACAAGAGCAGAGAAGGAGAATCCCCTCCCTCGACTTGCTGGCCGTACTTCTTTTTATGCAGCCCAGGGTATGATTGGCTTTCTGAGCTGCAAGTGCATGTTGCCAGCTCATATCCAATTTTTTGTCCACCAGTATCCCTAAGTGCTTCTCTGCAGGATTGCTTTCAATCCATTCATCCCCAGCCTGTACTGGATTAGGAATTGTCCTGTGTAGGGCCTTGCACTTGGCCTTGTTGAACTTCATGAGATTCACATGGGTCCGCGCCTCAAGCCTGTCAAGGTCTCTCTGGGTGACATGTATCAACTGCATCACTAAGCTTTGTCTTCTGCAAACTTGTTGAGGGTGCATTCAATCCCCCTGTCTATGTCATTGATGAAGGTATTAAATAGTGTGGTTCCCAGTATGGACCCTTGAGGGACACTGCTTGTTACTGGTTTCCACTTAGACATTGAGCCATTGGATGCAGACCATCTGCTCTTTGGATGCGGCCAACCAACGAAGTCCTTATCCATCTAATAGTTAATAAATAAAACCTGTATCTCTCCAATTTAGCAGTAAGAATGTTGTGGGGGACTGTATCAAAGGCCTTACAGAAGTCCAGGTAGATGACATCTATAGTTCTTCCCTTGTCCACCCATGCATACAGTCCTTTGTAGAGAGCCGCTCTGTAGGCACGGTTTGCCGTTGTTGAAGCCATGTTGGCTGTCTTTAATCACCTCCCTGTCCTCTGTATGCTTCGACGTGTCTTCCAGGAGTCTCTGTTCTATGGTCTCACTGGGCACTGAGGTGAGGCTGACCGGTCAATAATTCCCACGGGTTTCCTTTTACTCTTTTTTAAAAAAGAGGGTAATATTACTTTTCCTCTAGTCACTGGGGACTTTCCCTGACTGCCATGATTTTTCAGGTATGATGGAGAGTGGCGAAGCAACTACATCAGCCAATTCCCTCAGGACCCTGGGATGCATCTTGTCCAGTCCCATAGACATATGTATGCTCAGGTTCCTCAGGTGGTCATAAACCTGATTTTCTCTTACAGTGGGAGGGACTTTGCTCCCCGAGTCCCTGCCTTGAAATTCAAGAACGTGAGAGATGTGGGAAGAGTGAAAACTGAGGCAAAAAAATTGCTGCGTTCCTCAGCCTTCTCCATGTCGGTTGTCACTAGTTTTCCTGTCTCATTTATGGGGGCAGAGAGGGGAATGGGGGGCGGGTACATTTTCTTTAATCTTCCTTTTCTGACCAAGGTACCTGTAAAGCCATTATTAACTGTGCCTTAGCTTTCCCAATCCCGTCCCTACACATCCAGGCAGCACCCCTATATTCTTGCCAGGATACATGTCCCTGCTTCCACTGCCTGTGAATTTCCCTTCTTATGCTTATTTCCCTTCTTATGCTTCAGTTTGACCAGGAGGTCCGTACTCAGCCATTCGGGTCTCCTGCCCTCCTTGTCCGATTGCTTACACATGGGAACTGAGAGCTCTTGTGCTCTAAGAAAAATGTCCTTAAAAAGCTGCCAGCTCTGTTCTTCTCCTTTATCCCTCAGGGCAGTTTCCCAGGGGGTCGTGTCCACTAATTCCTTAGGCAACTGAAAGTTCAGTGTCCTAAAATTCAGGGTCCTGACTTTAATCTTAGTTTGGCCCATATCCCTCAAGATTGTGAATTCCACCAGGGCATGATCACTGCAGCCCAGTCTGCCACTGATCTTGACCTCTGTAATTAGTTCATCTGTGTTGGTAAGCAGCCGGTCCAGTAATGCTTCTCTTCTGGTTGGGCTGTCTGTCACCTGGATTAAGAAATTATCCTTGGTGCTCTCCAGGAGCGTCCTGGACTGCGTACAGCTTGCTGTGCAGCTTTTCCAGCAGGTGTCAGGGTGACTGAAGTCCCACAGCTGGATCAGAGCCTGCAAGCGTGATGCTTCCTGTAGTTGAAGTAAGGACGCTTGCAAGAGGTTCCCCTCGATCTGAGGGCTGGTAATAAACACCAACCATGATGTTTCCTTTGTTGACTTGCCCTCTAATTTTCACTCACAAGCTCTCAATCTGTTCATCACTGTTTTTCAAAGACTGCTCTGTGCAATCAGTCCATCAAATGTGTGCAAATTGCCCAGCCCCTCCCACCCCTTACTTGCCTGTCCCTCCTGAACAGTTTGTAGCCATTGATTGCAGCTCTCCAGTCACGTGATTCATCCCACCTGGTTTCAGTGATAGGGATTAGATCACAGCTTTCCATCTGCAGAGTTGCTTCCAGTTCCTCCGGTTATTCATGCATTGGTGTAGAGTCGTTTCAGTTGTGCTATTGACCGCATCACCTTTTTCGAGGAAAAAGCCGTAATTCCTTTGAGGCATTTTGCAGTTGTTTCCCTGTTGGTTCGTTATACTTCAGCAGCCCTTAACTCTTCTTTGTTACTCAAAACTCCTTCCCCTTCCCTCTCTAAGTCTAGTTGCTTCCACCTTTGAAGATAAAAGTATTCTTCAAGGTCCTCGAGAAAGACTGTAGATATAGCACAGCGCTTGGTGTTCTAGTCCCCCTTTCTTATAAGACTTTCAGTCTGGAGTTTTTCTCCACAGAGATTTTACACTGATATCTTACCCATGTGGATCAAATTTTCTGTAAAGTCTATTCAGTTGGGAGGGCAGTTTTTTCCTCAGCAGGAGGGGCTGGATTTCTACAAACCCTTGGTCCTTCCTTTCCTTCTTGGTATGACCAGGAAAAATGTATAAGTATCCAGAACTCCTCTGGATACATCAGGGATCCACCTCATCTTTCTATTCAAGAATAAACTACTAAAAGAAATATTTACTTTGATTGCTTATGTCATCCAAGCAAACTAACTTACAAGGAACTGATAAGCTATATAGCTGCCAAAGGCAGCAACTTAGATAATGGCTCATGGTGAAGAGAAATTAAAAAGTAAAACTGAGAGAGTATGTAAGCTTGTCCTTGAATACTGTTCTGTCATGCCAGTGGGAGGAACCTGGGGTAGTTGTCCGTGTTTGGGGTTTGACAAATTCTAGTCTCCCCTAAAAATGTCTCAGGCAGCAGCATGAAAAAATATTCTGTGTTTTCCTAAGTGTTAAATCTTTCATGGGAACAGGCAGTTTTTTCTTAAATATTTGTTGCTTGTGCCCTTCTCATGTTGTCTAATATTCTGTCTGCTTAGCAGTTGTGGAAGAATCTGATGTTCATGCTGTCTCTGAAGGGCTGTAGTGGGGCTTGGGGAGCAGTGTGTTTTCATTTTTGTAGTGGGGATGCTCTTCAAATTCCTTATTAATGAACTTGCATGTGACATCATGGACATAGTAAGGTTTTGTCCCAGAGAATGAAAGTGTTATTTTTTGTATGACTAATGCCTTTTATGTACTTTCAGCAAAGATTATGACAGGGATAAGTTTGTNCCACTGCCTGTGAATTTCCCTTCTTATGCTTATTTCCCTTCTTATGCTTCAGTTTGACCAGGAGGTCCGTACTCAGCCATTCGGGTCTCCTGCCCTCCTTGTCCGATTGCTTACACATGGGAACTGAGAGCTCTTGTGCTCTAAGAAAAATGTCCTTAAAAAGCTGCCAGCTCTGTTCTTCTCCTTTATCCCTCAGGGCAGTTTCCCAGGGGGTCGTGTCCACTAATTCCTTAGGCAACTGAAAGTTCAGTGTCCTAAAATTCAGGGTCCTGACTTTAATCTTAGTTTGGCCCATATCCCTCAAGATTGTGAATTCCACCAGGGCATGATCACTGCAGCCCAGTCTGCCACTGATCTTGACCTCTGTAATTAGTTCATCTGTGTTGGTAAGCAGCCGGTCCAGTAATGCTTCTCTTCTGGTTGGGCTGTCTGTCACCTGGATTAAGAAATTATCCTTGGTGCTCTCCAGGAGCGTCCTGGACTGCGTACAGCTTGCTGTGCAGCTTTTCCAGCAGGTGTCAGGGTGACTGAAGTCCCACAGCTGGATCAGAGCCTGCAAGCGTGATGCTTCCTGTAGTTGAAGTAAGGACGCTTGCAAGAGGTTCCCCTCGATCTGAGGGCTGGTAATAAACACCAACCATGATGTTTCCTTTGTTGACTTGCCCTCTAATTTTCACTCACAAGCTCTCAATCTGTTCATCACTGTTTTTCAAAGACTGCTCTGTGCAATCAGTCCATCAAATGTGTGCAAATTGCCCAGCCCCTCCCACCCCTTACTTGCCTGTCCCTCCTGAACAGTTTGTAGCCATTGATTGCAGCTCTCCAGTCACGTGATTCATCCCACCTGGTTTCAGTGATAGGGATTAGATCACAGCTTTCCATCTGCAGAGTTGCTTCCAGTTCCTCCGGTTATTCATGCATTGGTGTAGAGTCGTTTCAGTTGTGCTATTGACCGCATCACCTTTTTCGAGGAAAAAGCCGTAATTCCTTTGAGGCATTTTGCAGTTGTTTCCCTGTTGGTTCGTTATACTTCAGCAGCCCTTAACTCTTCTTTGTTACTCAAAACTCCTTCCCCTTCCCTCTCTAAGTCTAGTTGCTTCCACCTTTGAAGATAAAAGTATTCTTCAAGGTCCTCGAGAAAGACTGTAGATATAGCACAGCGCTTGGTGTTCTAGTCCCCCTTTCTTATAAGACTTTCAGTCTGGAGTTTTTCTCCACAGAGATTTTACACTGATATCTTACCCATGTGGATCAAATTTTCTGTAAAGTCTATTCAGTTGGGAGGGCAGTTTTTTCCTCAGCAGGAGGGGCTGGATTTCTACAAACCCTTGGTCCTTCCTTTCCTTCTTGGTATGACCAGGAAAAATGTATAAGTATCCAGAACTCCTCTGGATACATCAGGGATCCACCTCATCTTTCTATTCAAGAATAAACTACTAAAAGAAATATTTACTTTGATTGCTTATGTCATCCAAGCAAACTAACTTACAAGGAACTGATAAGCTATATAGCTGCCAAAGGCAGCAACTTAGATAATGGCTCATGGTGAAGAGAAATTAAAAAGTAAAACTGAGAGAGTATGTAAGCTTGTCCTTGAATACTGTTCTGTCATGCCAGTGGGAGGAACCTGGGGTAGTTGTCCGTGTTTGGGGTTTGACAAATTCTAGTCTCCCCTAAAAATGTCTCAGGCAGCAGCATGAAAAAATATTCTGTGTTTTCCTAAGTGTTAAATCTTTCATGGGAACAGGCAGTTTTTTCTTAAATATTTGTTGCTTGTGCCCTTCTCATGTTGTCTAATATTCTGTCTGCTTAGCAGTTGTGGAAGAATCTGATGTTCATGCTGTCTCTGAAGGGCTGTAGTGGGGCTTGGGGAGCAGTGTGTTTTCATTTTTGTAGTGGGGATGCTCTTCAAATTCCTTATTAATGAACTTGCATGTGACATCATGGACATAGTAAGGTTTTGTCCCAGAGAATGAAAGTGTTATTTTTTGTATGACTAATGCCTTTTATGTACTTTCAGCAAAGATTATGACAGGGATAAGTTTGTCTGTCCTTATCACACTGTCCTTCTAGGCCAATTGCCCTTTTGAGTAGGCGTTGTCAAACAGTTCAGAAGTTCCTCAGATAGTTTGCCTATGGACTTACAAGAAGATTTCTCCCAAGTGTTGGTATTCCAGCTGTTTCAGTTCCTGAACTTCTATAACCTGTGGTAATTTTTTTATCCCAGAATGGTACTCAAAATTTTCTGTCCTATTCTAAACTTTAAGAAAAATGTTCTTTTATCTCAGGTTTCTAGATTCTCCAGCTTCCTACTTCCAACTCCAAACTCTCAAATAGTCTTCCTTGTCTTCTGATTCAAAGCCAGTTACTTCTTTCAGATAAAATACTATTTCCAGAGACATTTGGAAGTACTTTATTAATTATTGTATAAGACTAGTTTAAGCTCAAATTCACTTCCATGGCATTTCTAGATGACAAAAAATATAAATGAATTATTTTTTCTTTTAATGTGCGAATTCTTTGGGCTACGATCATGTTCTCTTCTGAAGTCTTCTCTCATTTCTCTGGACCTTCTACTTGTTTCAGACATTTCTCCTGTAGGTGTTAATGCTGCTACAAGTATTCAGTGTTTCTTCCCTTTCCTCTTTCATATCTAGTTTAGGCTACTAAATGTTTTCCTCTTGTTTTCCTTCTTGCTTATATAAAAGCATTTTTTCCCTGATTGAGGAACCAATGCCGATGGTTTTGTTTCATAGGTCCAAATTTCCAAGTGAGCTGAAACAGAAGGTTAGTGTTGCGAAACTGCTGCTGTGAAACAACTGGTGATTTGAGGTTGTCTGTAGTGTCAGACTACTAATTCTTCTATCCAACTGTAAATTTAATTTAAGGGGAAGAGAGCTGTTCCAAATTGTAGTTTCATCTTCATTTGACTGTTGCTAGTTACCTAACTGGAATTTCTTCATGGCTGTATTTAAGAAGACTCCAACTTGGGATTGTGCAAGGCTCCATCTGTAGGGAGAGTGTGCAGGTGGCATGTTGGGAACAGGAGGGGAGAAAATAAGAGAAGGTGCTGATTAGTCATTTTCTTTACTGCTTGTTTGTACAGCAGAAGAAATCCCGTTACCCTAGATAGTCAAATACATCATTGTAAGAAAAAATCATTTTCAAGAGGGCAGTGTTCACGTGCAGAACTAATTTTTTGCTGTAGGTACAGTAATGCACTTTTCTAAGATACATGACATTTGACTTTTTCTTTGTTTTTGACAGGAAAAAGTGGCCCTGAATGCAAGCACTGTAGGGCTGATCCAGATAAGGAGTGCCGATTTTGTTCTTGTTATTTGTGTGGTGGAAAACAGGATGCTCACATGCAACTCCTGTGTGATGAATGTAATATGGCTTATCATATATACTGCCTGAACCCTCCATTAAGCAAGATACCAGAAGATGAGGACTGGTAAATATACAAGGATGATTTACTTAACTATATTGCCATTCTATACATGGTACAGTTTTGTTATTTGCACCTCATGAGAGACAATGCTGAAGAATTTTTTTTACTTCTGCTGTGTTTTTCATCCATCTACTTAATATAAACCTTATGTTGTCTGTCAAGGTAATTCTTTTAAATCCATTCACAAAAGATTAGTAGTAAGCTTTAATGACCATTGTGGAGTTTCAAAACTGGTATGTTCATTTTATTCATTATGATCTGTGACATTACCTGATCTGATTGTGTTTATCAACAGTGGTTGTTCCCCAGCCTTTTAATTTTGTTCAAGCTTCACTGCTTGAACTGTTCTCTTATGCAAACCCTTCTCTTTCCTTTCATCCTCTGTCCCTGTTTCTGCCCCTGTGCCCTTCCTGTACCTTCTCTTTGCCTTTACTCCAGTTCATTTCTCCTTCTGTGGGAGGACGACCACCTTGCTAATTTTAATTTCTACTGTCACTGGTTCTGCCAGCAGGAAAACCAAGCTAACCGGCATTGTTAAATCAAGATAATTGTATTTTGAAGTGAATCTGCATGGACCCATTAGCATCCCATTAAGTTTGCTTGGGTTCTGTACCATATTTTGTCTTTGTTAGTGATCTACAATTTACACTGTTCGTATTTATCACTTGCCTGTGACTTACATGAGAAGCTAATCCTTTATAACTGAGTAATAACTAGAACTTTATTCTAATTAAGTTTTACATTACATAGACATCAATAAATGTCTAAAATGTCTATGGATAGATTTTATGGAATCTCTTTGGACCTTGTGATAAGATTTTACATAAAAATCTGTGTAAATGCTTTGGAAGTTTAAACATTCTCTGAAAATAAATAGCTCAACCTCTATACCATAGTGGATGCCATAGTAGCTTTGTTTATTAGTCCGTGTTTAGTGGTCTATGTGTTTTCTGGGGCATTGCATTTTTTCTGAACTCCTTCTGTGTTTATGCCAATGTGTGATTTAGTGATGGAGACCATTAACACTGATAGGTGTTTCTCAGTGTGTACATCTGGCCACAGGGATACTGTTGTTGGAAGCTGATCTTTTCCCATGAAATTTCTGCATCGGGAAGAGTTGCATTCACTGTTTTTGGAGGAACTACTGGCTTGAAACACTATCTAAAAAATATTTTCATTACCTACTAGAAATGCGTATGGGTAATTTGAACTAAAAATAGCATTTATTTGAATATTGTCTATGTGCCTTCCACTTCTTGCATATGCAGAATGATTACAGTGTTTATTCAGCAGTGTTTATTACACAGCATGTTAGCCTGAACTATCCCCAAGTTTTCTACAGTCAAGGCAGACTTGTCTTCTGTGCATAACATCTTCTGGCTTCCTACTACTTGTCAGCATAAGTGAGTTGATGTCATGTGTTGGAAACCATTCTCAACACACAAGTGGTTTATTACTGACTGCAATCCATAAGCAATGTTCTTACCTGATTGCACCTGACCTTTGGATATAGCAGCTAAGAAGTTCTTTTTCGACTTACTTCCTTCAGCAGATTCAGTGAGACCATCTGTCTGGAAGTACACATCTGTTCTGCCCATCCACTCTTCAGTTGCCCGTTACTCAGAACCAGCTCTAATTCAGTACTCCAGCAACAGTGAAGTCCATCTAATTTCCCGTACTAGTCACAGAAAGGTTTCTGATAAAGAAAACATATATGCTTCAAGTTAGTGACGCCCTCCCACAAAACCCTCAAATCTTTCTTCTACCCTGAAAATAATTTAATCTCTCCAGTTTCTTCTACACCCTCAAATACATAGAAGGTTTGATAGGCACGTCACGATACTCATACTGAAGTCTCATCAGCCATCAGTGTCTCTTTGGTTTAGCTAGTGTGCTAAGATTGTTGTGGCCTGCTGCCTGCTTCAAATAATTTTTCAGATTAGGTATTAGTGTTCTAGTCTTCACTGGCACCTATTCTGTTTCAAAAGCTTCTTACAAAATGTGAGTTATCCTACTTCTATTTCAGCGAAAGTTTGAAGAATAGAAGTTTTTTCTAAGTGTAGCCATTACTGCCCGGACTCCTTACCCTCTTCCATTAATATCACTGTAACTGCATTGCATAGGTCCCCAAGACTGTTTTCCTCCATACAGAAGGTTCGGTGCTCTGTAAACAATGACAAAAGAATTAAATTGACTGAAAACATGGTCTTTAGAGTCCCTCAGGTCATATGTTAAGTGCACTTTTAGACCCTTCCGCTTACATTTCTGCCCAAAAAATCATGAATTTCCACAAGTGGTAGAAGTTTAAGTCATATAATTAGAATATCTTAAAAAATGGCTGTCATGCTTTTTAGCCTGTTTTTGTTTGCTGTGTAGTGATAGGAACCTTAAGATTTATTCATGTAGGTAGATGGCTGCATTGATGGATGAAGTCACTGGGTGGGAGAGGCTCCACTGTTATGGAGCTGGCTTGTGACAGTTAAATTTGTGATACTTGTTGGTGCCAGCCCTGTGCAGTCTTAATGCTTAGTCGTATGCAGAAGGAGTGCAGTTGCGCTGGGCAAAGCAGTGTCTCCCACCAGAAAGGAGGTGTGTGTTCTCCCTTCTTCTTGCATACTAGCAAAGGGTCATTGCTGTCTGATCCTTAATTTCTTGAGAGACTTTTTTTGGTTTATAGTATAATATTTGGCAAAATCTCTGCAAGGGCTAGGCTTGTAGTTTGATAAAGGATTATAAATTTCTCTTGCAGAGGTTAAATCACTCTATCTGTGAACAGTATTTAATATTCCACACAAAACTCAATTTAAAAAATACCAAGGTGATAACGGTTACCCTATCAAGAAGTAGGGAATGACATAGTTAATTCACCTTGTGAATTTGCATTATGTCACATTCCTTCTTTTAATTGGTCATTGCATACTCTTTTTTTTTTTTGTAAGCAACTGTAATATCTTCGAAGTCAGAGTATCATGTGTTAGACTATTTCAGCATCTTCTATTATTTTTCATTTATTTTACTCTACATAGCTTCATTGTCTTAATGGTTCAACACCTTTATTTACATAGTGAAATCTGTTCCTGTGGACATTAATCATTAATTCTTCTATTCATATAGAAATCATATATAATTCTTCTATTCATACAAAAGTTAATAAATCCAAAACAGTAGTAGTACTAGCGGTAGTTGTCTAAACTAGGTTATCAATGTTAGTGTAGATCAGACTTCCTCCAGTAGAGGCTGGAGGCCACTATAGTGGCGAAAATGTTATTAGAAGCAGTGAAATTACCAGTGTACTCCCTTTTTCTCTCTGCTGTAGTCACTGCATACTAGTATCTCCTACTTTCCTACCAGGATGGCTTTGTGTTAGCTGGAATGAGTCTCAGCGCTATATTCCAAGTGGCTTCAGTGTTGTGGAGTGAGTGTGTGTATGCATATGTGTGTGTGTATGAGTGTCTGTGTCTACACACATTACATGGTAGCTTGGCTCTGTTTGTCATTCAGCTGTCTGCAGCGAAATTTATTGCACTAGAAGCAAAAAATAAGGGTAGAGTGGGCAGGACATAGAAATAAACCATGAGTACTGGTTAGCAGTCTACTCTAATCTCAGATATCTTTTCCTTCACAAGATTTAAATGAAAGAGGACAGAATGAAGAGAGAATATAGGAGACATGGGGGCCTCTCACATATCGTGAGAAAGAATAGTTAAATGTTTTGCCTCTAGCACTCTACCTGCAAAGATACTGAAATGCCCTTTTTTAAAAGTTGACAGTATTTGTTCATGTTCGGTTCATTTTTTAAGCCATAGGCTTCAGCTGCTTAAGACTGGTATGTGTTTGCTAGCTTGAAGTATTCAGTCAAAATAAAAAAATTGACACTATTTTGGCTACAAGAAATGTATTGCCATTATGATGAAGTAATTGAGAATTTACTAAAACCTTTTTTTAGGTATTGTCCTTCCTGCAAAAATGATTCTAATGAAGTTGTAAAGGCTGGAGAAAAGCTCAAACAGAGTAAAAAGAAAGCAAAGATGCCATCTGCCAGTACTGAAAGCCAGAGAGACTGGGGCAAGGTAGAGTGTATTTTAGAAATAGCTGTTATTCTGATTGTTCATGTATGTGCTAAATCTATAATTCTACTTATATATGCACAACACAAAATTCAGTACTGGGTTGCACAAACAATAAGACAATGTTTAATCCTGCCCACTATCTATTAGCAGTTAAAGCAGTGGAAGAATTATTAAGGTGACTAGAGGTAAAAACAAAGAAAAACAACCCTTGATGCCCTGCCCCAAACCCATAAACACATATTACTTAATTAACATTCCTTTTAACAATTGTTTACATATTTTAAAGTATGTGTTTATTATAATGATCAGATTTCATGATATCTGCATTGGGCTTGCCA
>VYZM01015823.1:74077-131392 GCA_013398915.1 Dromas ardeola
AGCAGAGTGGAGAGAGATTCTTTCGAACTGTTTGGTGGTACTTATAGGAGAGAGAGAAAAAGCCTGACTTGGCTGCTGAGAAAGGGAGGAAGGGAGAGAGAGAGGGGTCATGACATGAACAAGAACAAGGAGGGAAAGAAGGTGGAAGTAGGTTTAAGCAATAGGTTTACGAGCATATTTAGTGAATAGGGCAAACTTGCTTTGGGAAACAGAATTAAAAGCAGGATTCCTTAGTCTCAGCATTTCTCTGCTCTTAGCAAATGAGAAATCCACTGGTAAAGCTTGCCTTGTAGCTTTGCAGGCATTAGCGTGCATGGAGTATAACAAGGTGTTGCTCTCAGTTACTGATTTTGGTACAAGTTTTCAAGCACTTTGATACTGAAATTTAAGATGATTCCATGTAGTTGAATCAGTATTGGTTTTGCTTGTCCAGATATCTTTCCTTTTTTGAGTTTTGTTTTTATAAAAGAAACATTTTTAAAGTTGGCATTGTATGCTTGTCTCTTACTGTTCCATACAATATGGGTTTTCTACTCGTACCATGGCTATTTATAAACCATATCGTTTCTTCTGTTCTGAGGTCAATGGTTTGGTTTGAGTCTGATTCTGAAGGGTTTTCAATCGCTGGTCAAATCAGGCTGTGGTAGTAGAAATACTGTGCCTTACGGCAGCTTGCTCTGGTAGTTATTCATCCTGTCTTACTCCAGGTTTCTAGAAGAGGGTCTTCATGTAGTTAGTGGATAAAGGAGTTTGCTTGTCGTTGAGTTAGCTACTATTATTTAACTCCTACTCTGAGGCATTAATGTATTATGTGAGAGATTTCAGCTACTTATGAGTTTTTTGCATGGTTATAATCTGCTTTTTTTTCTATAGTGTTTTTCACCATATTCTTTGTGTACACACTTAAAAAGCCTTAAAATCTGCAGTTAATGGGGAATAGCGGTAGGGAAAGTTTGCCTTTTGTTATAATTTTCTCTTAATTCCCTCAATGCTATTTAGGAAGGAATTATTTAAAAAAAAATTAAGAATATTAAATCTAAAAGGATTGGTTTGTTTTATTTAGCGATATCAGCTGAGTTTTCATCTGGAACCTTGATAACAAAATACTTTGTGTTCCGGTTTTTTTTTCTTCGCATACATAGTAGCATGGATCTCATTGCTTCCATCAGTTCTGCAGTTTTAAAAGAAAGTACTGAAAAGTTCTGTGCTGCTTGATAAAGCATAATTAGACAAGGGAAATAGATATGAGTTAATTACATTAATTCTCAAAAATCTGTTCTGTGAAGCAATGAAGATTTTAATTCTCTTCTTAGGGCATTGGCCCTTAACTGTGATGCCCCACTGGATGACAAAAATGGAGCAGAGTCTAAGAATTGGAGAGCTGGTAAGCCAGTCAGAGTAGTGCGCAGTTCAAAAGGACGTCGGATCAGCAAATATGCCCCAGAGGAAGGCAACAGATACGATGGCATTTACAAGGTATTCTGATTTCTACTGAGGGTAACATAACATTTTTCTTAAGCTGTTTTTAAAAGTCTCATATGTGTTACATTGCAAATTCTTCAATGTTACCTAAAAGAAATAGTTCTTTTTTCTCTGTGATAGCTGTTTAGCCTTAGCTTATTCTGCAGAGAACTGAAATGAAATTATTCAGAGCAGTGATAACAGAATGTAATCCATAATAGGATATATAAAGTTGAATATGGTAAACTACTTTATATGTGCTTACTGAGTCATATTCATCCATGGAAATCAAATTGATTCCTTATTCCTTCCAACTGTATCCTAGCTTTTTGTGCATTTGATGACTTCTCAGTGTCTGAAATAAAGGTGTGTGCCTTTTAAGAGCAGTGTATTTATCAAAAACACAAAAATTTCACACCTGAGGGAAAAGTTGCTGTATAATAGTAATGTATAACTCAGTCTTCTTGTTTCTTCGTGAACAGTTCAAGTATGATTATATGCATGTGTTTGCCTTGTGATAAAATAATGTCAGTAATTTTATATTGTTCTTTAGGTGGTGAAATATTGGCCAGAAATTGGAAAATGTGGATTTTTAGTTTGGCGCTATCTTCTGAGGAGAGATGATGTTGAGCCTGCACCTTGGACTTCAGAAGGAATGGAGCGGTCAAAGAAACTGGGTCTGAGTGTACAGGTTTGAATCAGGACTCACGGAGTTGTTTTTATTCTCAGTTCCAGTAAATGAATTCCAGAAATAGAAATCAGTTAAATTAAAGCCCACGTTTTTTTCTTGTACTTCACTGTGGCAGGATTTAATGCCGAAACACACTATAGATTATCTGCAAACTGAAAGAACCCTGTAATAGTGACATAGCAGAAGGAACAGTGAATGAATCTTTCTACCTTAGCAGTGAATTGCTTTGCATATATGGTTTGAAAAATTAAGAGTTCGATTCCAATTTGTGATCCTGGGGCTGGAAAGAATTTCAACAAGCAACTGTTGTTGTAGCTGAGTCTGCCTGAGAAATCGAAAAACCTGTGCGTTTTTATGTATTTTTCTCTCCATGGGACTGAGGAGTTTGTATAGATACTGTATTTCAGGCACAAAAGTAAACTGACCCGTGAGGACTTGGGCATTGCAGAATCCATGAAAGATGGAAAGAGTTAACAATACTGTTTCTTAGCAAGGCAATGGTACATGTTACAGCATACCATCATCTTCAGCTTTGCCTAACAGATTCGTATAGTTGTAAGGGCATAGATAGGCATATCGGGTTCCTTTTAATACAATTGAGTCTGGATTAGATTCTTTGACTTGACTACACTTTCTTAATAATAGATAGTAATTTAAATGTTTTCTCCATCCTGTAGGGTTTTAAAAATTATTTGGTAGTTATTTCAATATGTAGTCACAGGGTTTTAAAGTCTTTTAGAAATTAGTCTTGTTGGTATTTGTGAACTACTGTATGCCAATGGGTTTTGTTTTAAATCTGTGCTTTTTTATTTTAGTATCCAGAAGGTTATTTGGAAGCCATGGCTAGTAAGGAGAAGAAAGATAAGGTTAAAAAGCAAACTGTGAAACAGGAGCCAACCAGCCAGAGTAACGGAAACCAGAAAAGAACAATTGATGATGGTATTTCTTTTTACTTTCTTAGCATTCATCTGCAAAGTCTCTCATGTTACGTCTATTAAGCCAATAGCATGGAAACTTTGCAGAAGCGTGAAGTTATTTGGAATATTAATGTAAATTAATAAGCACATGCTCTGTAATTAAGTAGTAGTGTCTTACCCTATTTACTACTCTTATGGTGTTTTTTTCTCTTAAGCTCTATAGAAAAAATGAAGTCTTCTGTACAACTGTGTGCTGCAGTCCAAAACAATGCTGAACAGTATGAGTTGGAGTACGGGTTTGATTGCTGCATTTCATGAGTGTAATCCATGTTTTAGCCTTCTAGAAACAGTTTTGTCTTCCTCTTCTATTAGTTCAGACTAACGCTCTGTTGTTACTGAGTCTGATGGTCATAATCTTAAGCAGGTATAGAGGAACCTATGAATACACCCAAAGCCATGAGGATGGGAGATGGAGGGAAAGGAGAGGCTTTCCAGCTGACCCAAGAGCAGCAATGGCTGATTAGAGAAGACTGTATGAACCAGAAACTGTGGGATGAAGTACTTGCTTCTCTTAAGGAAGGACCAGTATGTTCGCTGCATGCATCATTTTTAATGTTTACCTTTTCTTTAGACTGTTAGGAGAAATCTTTAGTCTCTCTTAAAACCTAATTTGCTTGTTGAACTTCTGCTGAATACAGACTGTGTATAGCATTACTTTTATTTGTAAGACTTTGATTTCAAGAAAATAGTCCTTGCTTGTAATTTGCTATTGATGGCTCAGTTTACATCTGCGTAATAGAGATCTTTTCTTGCTCAAAAAACATTTTGAAGTTAGAAGAGGCTTTTTTTTTCCATTTCAATTTTGAAGGGAATGTGTTTTCTCTGAAATTTTAAGTATATTTTTGTGCTGTGCTGATGTGAGAAACAAGACATGAAGAAGGATGATTCTAGTCACTGCTTTTTGTTCAGGCAGAAAGTTTTATGACAGAAAGTACTGTTATCTTCAAGTTTAGATACGAAATGAAAATATTTTCATCCAAATCTAGATTATCCCACTCTGTAGAGAGGGAAGCTTAAGTAAGAGAGAAAATACTTTGCTCCCCTGAATGTCGTGGAAGTTGCAAGAATAGCTCAAGGTTGAAGAGACTATAGACACTAGTATAAAAAAAGTCCACAAAAGGAATACCTCCTGAAATATCTCCTGTCTCTTTCAGTGATAATTAGTCTTAGCAATGTCAATTTCATAGTTATTTTAGCTGTTCTGCAGAAGATATCATGGCACTAAGAGGTTAAAATAACTTGATAAAACTCAACTCAGTGGAAACCAAACTATTGGTTGGAAAATGGGTATCTAAAAATGGACATACATAATTAGTTTATTTGAGAATTACCAGTGGCTATTTATGGTGCTTCTGTAACACAAAAAGCATCTGTAACTCCCTGTTCTTCCACTTACAGTACTAGTTTTGCTACAATACTGCTGCAGTTGTCTGTGTAGGTACTGATAGGGTAAAGTTACTTGTTGTTACCTGTCTTCTATCCAGTGTCTGTAATGACTAGAAGGAGTTTCAGCTCTTAAAATTGTGCATGATGACAAGCAATAGAGATACGTGTTTGTAAAAAGAAGAAAACAGTAATTTAACAGCAGTTGAGTTACTGAGAAGTCATTTTTCTATATTCCTACCCATAATTTTGGTAAGATTTCCATTTGGTTTCCACTAAAGGCAATGGGAATCACTGGTAGCTTTGGGTTGCTACTGTGAAAATGTAAATATTTCTGCTTGAAACAACTACCTTCCCTTTTAACTAAATAAAATGTGGTCTAAGATAAATCTGGTATTTTGAAAATTATTACAAAGAACCATATTTTTATTACCGGTAGATCTGCTTTTTTTTTTTATACCCGAGCTTGTGTTCTTGAGATATTTGGAGGTCACTGATGTACCAGAGATAAGCATGCTTGTGTGTGTAAAACACCCGATACAAATCTATCTTGAGATTCCTCGGAGATAAAAAATCAGGGAGGTTGATTTACACACTGCAGAGAAGTTGGCCTGAGGAGACTAAGCCATTAAGCTAGCCAGAATCCATGAGCAGAGGAGGAGGTGCAGAAGTGGCTTTCTTAGCAGAAGTTCCCTTGGCAGAGAAGCAAGAGATCTTTCAGGGACATGCAAATTTCTAGAAGCAGTTACTAAACACAGTTGCTATATTTTCTCATCTGTGCTAAGAACCAGGCATGAGGGGCCCTCCTGTCTGTTTCACTTTGTTTGTAACAATACTTGTACAAACAAGTAAATAATCTTTAAAACATTAGTTTTCTGATTTGTGGAAGAGCAGGGAAATTAAGCAGTTATGGACCTGCTTCCTGATTTCTTTTAGAAAGCTGCCCTCATGGATATGGAGGACTTAAGAACTTCTGGAAGTTGATCATCTTTATGTAATAAGAGGCGTTTATGAGAACTGTAATAGAGTTTGTCTTTTTTTATTCCTTTGCCTTACACTAGAATTTTCTGAAGAAACTGGAACAATCCTTTATGTGTGTCTGCTGCCAGGAGCTGGTTTACCAGCCAGTGACAACAGAGTGCCTCCACAACGTCTGTAAAGTAAGAATAAACTCGGTCTTGCTCTGGGCTTTTTTCTTGGCTCTGAGACACGAGTCACCAAAGCCGTATGTGTTTTAGAAAGACAATAATTATTGCCTAACATTCTGAGCAAAAACATGCAATAAGTTTGCATTTAGTGATTGCTGTGTAACCTTGATTTTATGTAATAACGAGTGGAAGTACATTTAGTGTTAGTTCCTGACAGGCATAATGAGTGAAGTTTAACATTGCTGTCATCCTTTGTGATCAGTGGAGTTACACTAGGAAGTACACTAGGAAATACACTAGGTCCAGGAGCTAGGTGTTGGTGCAGTAACAATAATACAATTTTACATAGTTAAGAAATAAAAACAGAATTTATAATTGTCTAACATTTATTAAGAGGGGTTGAAGGGATGCAGGGTAAATACAAGAAAACCATTTGGGCTTATTTGGAATAAGTTATGTTATCTTGTTATTCTTGGTATTGTTTATGTTTGGTAGGGGGGCCTGTTTATGTTTGGTAGGGGCGCCACACAAGTCCGTTTATAACTCGTGTATCTTAAAATCTTGATCAGCTGGATATAACATAAGGAGTTTGGAATGCAGTTTGTACTAGGCCTAATTTTTGTAGCACGAGTGTGTATAGAATCATGCACTGAATTGCGCATATTTGAATTGTGCCTGTCATATCTAGTATTTCTGCCTATGACCCTAAAAGGACTCAGGCTATTATCGTCTTAGTACAATATCTGATAATGCAAATTCACTGTTCAAGAAGTACTCCACTAAAAATCACTGTGTTGTTATGGTTGGCCTGCACGCACAGAATGATTATGGCTCCTTAAAAAATAGGAAGTGTTATGAAGGGGTTAATATTTAGAATTACAGAAATTGGAAAACCATGGAGAAGAGAAAGCTGAACGGCAACAAACTCAGAAAGCACAGAATTTGAAGATGCCAGTAAATATTTGCAAATACAAAATAACATCCAGTTAAAGTTGTAAGGAGCAGTTTGATAGTGAGCTGCTATTGCGGTTTGGGCACAGATCTGCCCTGATAACTTTGATACTCAGCTCACATGCTTGGGCTATCTGCAGCCTGTGCTAACATACTAAGGAGGGCAGCAGTGATGCTAATGTGTTAGAGATTGTATTATTCTACGTATGTCTTTAAGGCTTAACTGAATCTCATCCCATGAGGTAGATGGAGATAATTACATACTCACCTTCCTCTTGACATGAAGGTCTGTAAAACTAGCGATCTAACTGGGAATCTAGAAGGAAGCTGCAGACGTGGCTGTGATTCACAGAAAGGCACTAGTGGAAATAAAGGGGAAATCTCAGTAGTGATGTGTTTTAGTTCCTCCCGAGCTCAATGTTTCACGTCCCCAGACCGGAGTTCCTTTGTGATGAGGACATTTTAGTCATAGAAACAGAAGTAGGTGCCCGAGGGCTTGGTAGTGCCCTTTTTTCTGAAGGCTTCCTTTTTTCTGATAGTGCAGCAGATTGCATCTTTGGTTTGTAGTGTTTCCTTAGTTTTTGCTGGTTAAGCTGTCAATCTAAAACAAAGTTCTCACAATTTATTTCTCTTTGTTATGTCCTAGAGCTGTTTACAGCGTTCCTTCAGAGCTGAAGTCTTTACCTGCCCTGCCTGCCGCTATGACCTGGGAAAGGGCTACACCATGGTTCCTAACAAGATACTGCAGACACTGCTGGACCAGTTCTTCCCTGGTTACAGTAAAGGACGATGATGTGCTGAGATCCTTCCGTACTTCTCCCAGTGACTTTATAGACAGTAAAGGAGAATAAACATGGGAAATTCAACAGTGGACCAGCCAGCTTGATGGGACTCGATATATTGTCACATTTTGAAGCAGCTAACCCTCTTCCCCTCATAGCCATCTTTTTGGTGTAGTGAGAACTCTAATTCTCAGCTGTCTTTTAACATCAAGGGTAGTTTTGGCCAGTTAACAAATAGTTTTTAAAGAAAAAAAAAAAAAAGAAAAGCTTCAGCTCTTACTGGCCTAGCTGATGCTTAATTTATGATTTGTTTTTTTTGTAACTACCTCAGGACAGAGGAAAAAAAATTTTGGGGATGACAAAAAGTTAGTGAAGTTTTAGCTACACACTGCCTCCTGAATATTAGTTGTGCCTGGTCCATGTGGTTTGATTTGCAAAAAAAAACCCAAACCAAAACAAAAACACACAAAAAACAGCAAAAAACAGAAACAGCACTTAAGCCAGCTGGATTAAAGAACAGCAAATTCTGTGGTGTGCATAATCCTTTTTTGTCTTTTTCTTCCATTATGCTGTATTTTTTTTTTTTTTTTGCAAGAACAGGCTGATTTTTAGTCTATTTTTGTGAGCTTCATTGTGCTTTTCTTGTATCTTATGCAAGTTGACTACTAATGACTAATGAGAACAATATGAATGCATTGTTGCTGCATTAGTGTAAAGTGATCTGTGTTTTTTGCACTTAAAGAGGGTATTCAAGACACTCTAGTTGTGTAAAAAATATTTCATATAAAAAAGCCACTTCTGTATTAGTTAAACTGTATGCTTTTAGTAGGTCTTGTATCAGTGGCAATACATCTACACAGCATTGAAGGCAGTGCTAGCTTGGAGAGGGTTCAAATCGCTTCATATTGTGATCTGAAATTTTATATACAATATATCCCCCCCAAAAAATATACCTTATTAAATATTTTATGATTCAGAAAAGTTGCTAATTTTGTTTTTACTATTACCCACTTATGTTAATCATAACATTTTTATACATTTCTTTCCCAAATTACTAAATGCTTTCTTGAGGGGAGCTTCTTATTTTTCAGACATGAGGCTTTACATACCTTAACTCTTTTCTCAGGGGAAAAAAACATTGTTAGTTAAGGAAAACAAAACCAAACCCTAACCTGACATCGATACCCATGGGCTCATACATATTCCATAGCAGCGGCGGTCATGTAGCTGCTCTGGTCTCTACTGAGCATTTGAAGGAAGCTTGTTAGTGCTCCTCAGCCCATGTACTGGAGTCAGAGGGACTGGCGTTGGCAGTGCTTGCTGCCAGAGACAGTTGGGGGCTGTGGGTGCCCCGCATATATAGAAGTATATATGGAGGTATATATGTCATTCTCCGTAATTTAAGATCTTGCCCTTACCCTGCTGTGGTAATGAATTGAGATGCGCATGGCAGTGCTGGTCTTTGTGGCTGAAAGTTAGCTTAATGGCTTACTCACTTCATCCGAAATAAGTAACTTCTCTCCCCCCGCACTCCCCCTCTCCCCCGCCATTCTACTTGGGATTTCGGTTGCATCCGAAATATGTAACACTGGTACTATCTCTCTAGTCAGATATAAAAAAACCCAGGCATTGCTGAACAGTTTTGGAAGACGTAACTCCTCAGCTTTTTCTGTGCTTACTAGAATGAGGGTTCAGCCTTTGTTCAGTAGGTGAATTGGTATTAGCGTTAAGCATAGTTTAAAAGAGCTGTAGACAGATTCTTAGATCCTGTTGAGCTTCTGTGTTTTACAGCATAGAAGCTCAGTATTTCATGGGGAAAACAGATGTAATTTTACCTTTGTAGCAATCATTGCATCTGTGCAGTAAGCACATAAGACAGGTGGCTTTTTACTTGATATTTGAGTGCTCTGAAGTATTTTATACCTTTTAATGTTTTTTTTTCTCATTTGATAGCTTTTACCAATTAATTGATGAGATAAATCTGTCGGTTTGAGATCAACAATGGGAAGTTCTCTGCATAATACAAAACTATGTAAACGAATTTTTTAATACATCTTTTCAGTGACAGAAACAATCAAGCAACATGAAACTGCCTTTAACAAACATTAACGTCGTTTGACAAGACTGTGGAGCTAGACTGGCAACACAGAAAGCGCATTCTTTCCTCACAAGTTTGCAGTGTTTTTTCACAATTTTTTTACACCCTTAGTGCTCTATCAGTAGCTACTGAAAGACACCCTTTTCAATAGTAAAGTCTAGAGTATAAAATTCTGATTTTCTTCACTATGTATTTAGACATTTTAGGACCTAGGTGCAGCTTTTTCACATCAAAACTGCTATCATCTGGCCTAGCCTTCCTTTAGTGAAATTCATTCCTGTCTCCTGTCATCTGCAGTCTCTTTGTGTAATTAAAGCCCTCATTGAAGTCATAAGGTAGGTAGTGAAAAAGTCGCAGTCCCAAAGCTTTCACCATAAAGGACACAAAAACACAGTACTTAAAATCGTACTGTGAATAGAAGCCTCATTTGTGTGAGAAAGCTCCCAGGCATGAGTGTGCATGCTGACCTTCAAGAAGAGGTCGAGTAGGTGCTGGCTGTAAGGTTCAAAACTGTGCAGTCCTTTCCCCAGCCTGAGCGTTACCCCACCACCTGCTTCCTCATTCACCAGAATCCTGCTGTGCGTGGCTGAGAGAGTTTGTCTCTACAGGGGCGCGCGCTCGCTCGCATCAAACGCAAATGAATCGGCACGGACCCTTCCAAATGTGCTCGTAACCTGTGCGGTCTGTCTGTGTTAACTGGTCAGGTGGTCAGTTTTATTATAAATATCACTGGGAACGGATTAGAAGAGGCTCCTGTTTAAGGTCTGCGTTCTGGCGTAGTGTGTGGCAGCAGGGGTCTGGTCTCGGGGTGCTGCTGTCTGTCTTCTTGGAGGGCTGGAGCTAAAGCTGCGAATGAATCAGTTGTTACACAAGCTGTAAGCTTGGATGACAAAACAAGGCATGCTGCGTGCACTGTATAAACCAAAGCCAGTATCCAGATTTGAGGAACTGTGGAAGGAGAATACTTCGTTAGGCAAGATCTAACTCGCACTAAGCAGTTCACAGTCTGTCAGAAAAGGTGTTTCATGCCTTCTCTGGAATAAGAGGAAGAGGATTAGATGGAGCTAGAAGGAAAAACTGATGTGATATAGAAAAAAGTTAAGTTTGCTACTGCTTGGTAAAACTGGTAATTCTAGCTCATTAAAATATCGGAGATTTATTTCAATATTAATCTCTGACAGTATTTTGCTTTGTGTCGAGGCTGTTACTGCTTTGGCAATTCTGACAAAACAGAACTTAAGCTTCATAATTTAATACTGCTCTGTTGGATAAATCCAGCTGAAAAGTTAAAATCCAGAACATGACGACGTTTAAAATTCTGACCAATTTTATTAGAGTACTAACATTGGTAGGTAAAAAAACCAGTATGAAATATTAACACTAGCAATGCTAGTGGTAATGTGTGAAGTAAATGAAACAATCTACTTCATCTTTTTTTACAAAATATAAACAATTACTCCTGCAGTTAATATTCATTACTATTGCCTTATGCACCTGCATATCTTCTACTTTTTTTAACCATATCTTCTATGCCGCTTTGCAAATTGGGTGTTAATTGTTAAAACTTTAGCACAAAACAGACAAAATGCTTAATCAAGGCAACTTCAACATCAACTGCTGTGGAACAATCACATTTTGTTTACATCTAACATATTGATTGTATTTACATTTTAACCGAGCAGTGATTCAATTAACAAACATCGTGATTATCCAAAATATACACAGTATATAAATCCCCTATCAGGCCTGGGAGGAAAAGGCCATCCTGATGGACTCAGAAATCCAGGCACCTGGAAGCAGTCTTACGAAGATGCTCTCTTCTGTTCAGAAAAGGGAGATTCGTAGGCTTCCATTGGCGGGCAGGTACAAACCAGGTGTTGATCTCCATATATGTCATCAATGCGAGCAATTGTGGGCCAAAACTTGCTTTCAGGCTTCACAAATGGCTAAGTACAGAAATTAAAAACCAACTATTTTAATTTTCCTACCAAGCAAATCTACAGAATTGTAGCAGACATTAGATTTTTAAGTAAGACAAATGCTGGAAAAGTGGAATTTTTTAAGTGAAGTCATACTTCACCTCTGTTTGCAGTCCCTGAAAATTAACAAGCATGTGTAATACAGCTAGCAGTCAAAAGAATATTTAGACTTTAAAAAAAGTGTAACCATGTCCTCTACCAAATGCTTGCAAAGAAGCAGTTGCCATGGGATAAAAGAAACCTATGACCCTTTGAAAAACTGGATCACAGATAGGAACCAAGGAAAAGGGGAGGAGACTACCAAGACCCGTGCTGTTCAATATTTTATGATATAATATATAAAATAAGGTGGCAAACTTTACAGGTGCATTTAAATTCTTCCTCTTTGAAACAGTACATAGCAATAAAATAGATGCAATTCGGTTTTAGATGAGAAAAGTTAGTTACACATACATTTAGCTGTTAAGACTGTGGAAGCAATTTTATGTAGTACCCTGAATAAGTCTGATGTATCCAGCTCCAATTTGACCTTTTTGGAGCAGGCTCACAGTGGTGTGGCTTGCCCTGCGCTGACCATGCATCTTCTCAAACCCTCATCCAAGTTCTCTGGAGCAGAGCTTTGAACATCAGGATGTGGGACTCTGCACCAGGGGGTCCCAGAACATACGTCAGAACTGAACGGGCTGTTTCCAATAGGAATATCCAATATTGAAGTGCTGAGGTTCAGAAATTCGAATTTGCACTTCATGTGTAGAGAAGTTTTATTTATTTTTTTTTTAAGATCTTTTTTCCTTGTCTTGAAAAACAACAGTAATGGAACTACTGTAGAGCTCACACACATAACAAAAAATGGCTCTGAAGTTTTTATTCTTACCAGATTACTTCATCTCCAACTATCCAGAAAACCACAGAGCAGAACGCACATTTATGTATTACCACACCACTAGGATCCTGTTTACTCACCAGTGGGAATGCTGCCACTTCTCTGGAATAAGGACGATCCCACTTGGAAGAAGTGACACAGTTCAGAGTATGTGGTGACATCTACAAGCAAAAAGACATGTTTAGGACGTGAAATTACTTAATTCAGTTGAACGTATCAGTGTGAACCCTCCTTCACGTCCACATCACTACATATAAATAATTACTATCTAGAGAGTCTCCTGAGAATACTGTTTATCTGGGGGGGAGGGGGAAAGGCAGATCTATGACAAGAAGGAAGCCAGTATGTGAATTTTTCAGTTTGCCTGAAGATACTACCCAAGGTTTGAATATGCTTCCAGCTTTTCACTAAAGTCCCTTGATATTTAAAAAGTTGGTACAGCATTACAAGAGTTGAACAGAACTTGAGCCTATAGCAACTCTGTGCTGCTGTTGCTAAAATAATTAATTCAATCTTTACGTTACTCTTAAGTTTTCACGTCATTCCACTTCCCTTCTTAAACCAGATAAATTAGCATCTCTCCTTCATTACTTTGAGATGACCTCGAAAATTACAGATCTTGCACTTGCGTAAATAACTTTCTCTGCCCTTTAACGAAGGCCAGACTTCTGACTTGAAAAACTCAAAATTCAAAATTTTAAAAAGTTTAAGATTATTGAAAAAGTCAAGCTTCAAGAACTTTGTGTGTTCACTGTTGGACACAATTATTTTTGAGAGTACTGAAAGACCAGGAAGCGGGCTCATGTAATCTCAAGTAAATCTCCAGCGTTAAGCTGATGCTGGTAACTTGCTCTACATGCTGTCTTACCTTGAGTGGGTTAATTTGAGGGTCCATCCTGCCCTCTTCTATTTCAGCAATTTCCTGCCGAATACTGATCATTGCATCACAAAATCTGTCCAGCTCTGCCTTGTCTTCAGACTCTGTTGGTTCAATCATAAGCGTCCCTGCCACTGGCCAGGACATGGTTGGAGCATGAAAACCTGATGAAGAAGAAATCAGACAAAATCAGAATAACACAATAGGTTGTGAGTTAATGCATGCATTAGCTAGCAATCGATTCAAAAATTCAGCCCTTTCTAATGATCTGTACAGGACCGAACCCGTTGGTAGTGTTGGCAGTGTGCTGCATAGGTAAGACAGTAGCTCTGGTTTTGACACCAAAGGGTGATGCTGTTCTATTATTTATAATAGAGTTACACACTGATTTAATGAAATGCTCTTAAAACCTGCTCTTTTTGCTTTGTTACTTTTTAGCCTGAGGTATATCGCTTCTTTCCCAGGTTATTTCTGGTCCTGCTGTTCAGTTCAATAGAAGTGTTTTGTCACTTCACCTTCTTACGACAGGCTGAATGGCAAAGACGGGTATAGATTAGTGCACTGGTAAACAAGGTAAAAAGAAAAGGTGATCTCTCGTGATTCCCTTCCTGCACTTCTGCTAATTACAGCCTCGTGACACTTGTCTTTCAGCTGCAGAGGATGGAACCTTACTAAAATTACCCATGTAACTCACCTCCATACCTACTGAAAAGTCTGTTTAAAGTGGTGTGTGCTATTTAAGGCCATAACCCACTCACAAAGAGCAGGAGGGGTGGGGTTTTTGATATCACAGCTGGGCTTTGGATTGTTTCACTGATGAGGCGCTGCTGGTTAGGGTTTAGCAGCTTTTACACGTATTCCTTAGAAGTACAGTTGCATAGGATCAAGCCGTTCAATGGGTCATCTTGTCTGGCAGCCACAGAGTAGCCTCCATCAGACACTTCGGAGCATGTGTACTTCAAAAGTTTTTCTTTTCTGTTTTCCTTTTCTTTTCCTTTTTTTCTTTTTCTTTTCCTTTTTTTCTTTTTCTTTTCCTTTTATTTTTTTTCCTGTTTTGCTGGATCTTACTAAGCTCTTGTCTCCAGCCCACTTGCTCCAATGGTTAAGGGTCACGTAATCACAAATTTGAAGAGGCAGTTTACAAAACTGGGGAGGTAGCAGCACACTTGTAAGCAGCTACTGCAACTCAGTTGACGCAAATATCTCCCTCTAAGTCCTTAATGAACACGAGGGGACCTGAAATGATCAGGACAGATTCATCATCCATAAGCACAGGACTAGAATGTTTCTGGCTCCCTTTAGGAGAGATTTAGGACATTCTCACTTAAGCTGCTATTTTAAAAAAAAAAAAAAAAAAAAAGTCATTTGACTTACCGTAATCCTGAAGTCTCTTAGCAAGATCTACAGCTTCAATGTTTGCTGTTTTTTTGAAAGGTCTTGTATCCAAAATGAATTCATGGGCTACATAACCTGTAAATGAAAAAGTGTACACTGTTTACTTACTAGGAGAATAACGCAATCCATCAAGAAGTCTATTCTGATTGGTCTTGTGGAAAACATGTCAAGAAGACAAATTAAAAAATATCCACTTGGGCAAAAACTCAAACCTGAGAAATTATCAGGTAAGAGAGATACAACTCAGTATCTGAAGACTGGCCCCGTGTCCCACGTTACATTGAGAGGCATCCTCATTTCCAAGATCAGAACTAGGAAAGGGGGGTCAAAGGAGCTTCTATAATTTACAAGTATTCTGAAAAACAACTGAATTTTTCAGTGGCCCAACACCATTTTGGTCTTAGGCTATCTTCAATTATCCATGTACAAGATAATCAGTTTTATGTTATGCCACAGAAAAGCTCAAAACTGTTGTTATAGAGAGGCTAAAGACACGTTAATCTAAGTTTATATGCATGAGCCTGGAGAACCTTGTTCCATTTCACTGCTGAATCCTTCAAAATTTGTAACTTCTATTCACTTCTGTGAGGAAATAACGTATTCTCTTAAAATCCAACCTGCAGGTTTAGCCAAGGTGTATTCTATTAAATTTAAGACATATTTTGAAGAGCAGACATACTGTATTCAAATGTTGTTTGGTGCCATTCAGCTTAAACAAGCAAAATAGCATTCTCTGATAGTTACGCTACTGTGACAGATAATTCTTTCACCTCTTACTCATTACTTCTGTCCTGCAAGACTGGAGAGCTGTAGCAGGGAACTAGAATGTAGCTGAAGTATTTTGCATTGCCATGGGGATTCGCCCCCATCTCACAAAGGATAATAAGGAGTAGAAATGGGAGAAATCTGTGGCGGGGGAGTGGGTTCAGAGAAAGTGTGGAAGGGGAAGTACAGGGCCAAAAATTGCTTCCAGTTCTTAAACTGTTGTGCCACTGGTTATGGGAGATTTGGAGGTCTCAACTTCGTTGCTTCTCCTCTTTCTACTGTTCATTGATCTGCTACTAGACTTCAAGGAGAACAATCCTACGCCAAGGTTTATTCCCATCTTTTGTCACTATTTCATCTAATTACAAACAGGCATTTTTTTCTTCTACTTCCAAGTTATCTCAGTTTCACTGCAGTACCTCCACAGAAGCAGTGTGGCAGGTTATTTCTCCTCTTGCGAACAATATCGAGAGAAGTTCAAGAGGCAGCTGTCACGTAGCATTAAAAAAAGAACCATATTGCAAGCCAACTTCGATGCTCGGAAGAAAAAGTCAGCTTTGTAGAAAAAAAAACCAAATTGTCCAATACTTGCCTCTTGCTCCTCTGAAAAGGATTTTGTAGTGCTTCTCTAGCCTCTTCGCCATGTAGTTTGCATTTAGTATAGCAATCTCAGAAGCATGTTTCAGACCCTTTGCTCCCATTGTCTAAAAGAGGAATAACATGAAGAAACAGATCTAAAAACACTCCCAAGCGAGCTAAGTGTGTTCTTGTACTGGCAACCATAATAGACAACAGCACCTTAATGCACCTGGCCAGCTTTAAGGCTGTCACACTGCTATTACACTCTTCCACACTACACTCACAGAAAAGCACTGGCTATTACTTGAGAGCAACTTGGGTTGTGAGACAAATAGCTTGTGAGACTGCTCACGATATAAGAGTGTTTGCCTAAAGTCAACAGGTGAACAACCCAAACCTTTCCGCAAACTGGGAAGTTCTGAAGTGAATAGAAAAAAAGCCAGCAGAACTCGAGAATGTCATCAGCACACTTGTAACAAACGCGCGCGCCGCCTGTCACCAGAGAGCTGCCCAAAAAAGCTACATGCGCCGTCTGCACAGATTATCCCAGCAGCTCACACGCTGCTTGCTGGTGTCACGTCACAGGTGATACTGCGCATTAACAAAGACCAGAGCCAAACAAACACAGATGCACTCATTTCTCTGTTAACGCAACGCGAAAGGACAGTGCTGGAATTAAGCTGCGGTTGAATTTCTTAATACTGCACTTAAAAGGTAGGTTGGCAAAGGAGAAAGCCAAAACAGCCTTCAAGGTAGCCCCTTTAGATAGCACAGTGTAAACAGATGGCACTCTGCATTGTGAAGAAACAGCTTCCCTTAAAAATTTACTAGTTTATATATTCTGTTATAGGAACCAGCTTAAAATCACAAAGTGATTTCTACCCACAGCTGAAAAGCCACCATGGAAGTTCTACCAGTTCATATTGGTTCATTCCAATTCCAGAAGAGCTGGTTTTCAGGAGAGCCGAAATTTCCATGGTTAGACTATCAAAATGGCTACAGGGTACTCTGAATGACGCTGCCCTTCCGCTCACCATTACAACTCTTTCTCTCACTGAAAGCTTCAAATGTTGCTCAGAGTCCCAGCACACCCTCCTTTCAAGCAGAATTTGAACCTACACCCATCTCTGTTGGCTGGGTAATTCCATATAGGTAACCAAATACTTGCAGGCTTACCACTACATTGCAAGGCATAAAAGAATTACATACATCATGATGAAATTGTCGCACATCCAAAGCCAAAACTGGGTTCAGTTTTCAAATTTAGTAAAATCCCCTGGAGTTCAAGTTCTTATTAAACAGATTTTGGAATGTTAAATGTTACATACAGGTCAGCCATAACAATACTGCAGCATACAACTAAAAATATTCTTGGAAGAACAGCAATTACCAGCCAGCTTTTAAACATGAAAACTTTGACAGTGGAGGGGCAAGGCTGATCGCCGCTTTCTGCCTTGTGTCCGCTTGTCTCAAGAATTATTACAGACAAGAGACAGAAGAATCAAGCAGGCTGCGTAGATACAGCAGTTGTCCTGCCATCCTTTCCTACTGCGACACATGGCAATAGGCTATTCCATTGTCCTACTGGAAAACAAGGAGGTTCAAAGGATATAAATAACCTATGACCATGCGTATGCATTTCAGTCGGTGCAAACATCTTAGGATGAATTGCTCTTAAACCTGTTCACGTGGTTCCAGGGGTCCTCAGACTTGCTGAAACAGAAACAGACCCTCAGCGGATACTCCTTACAAAAGTCTACGCACCTTGATATACACCCAGGAAATGGGCAATATAGCACTGGAACCCCACGGAGCAGCACTGACAGTACCCAAAGGACACGCATCCGTATCTGGCTGTATTTTGATGACAGGGTGGGTAGGCAAGTAGGGAGCCAAGTGTTTCTTCCTAAAACAAAAACACTGATTTTAGAACTTGTATGTGTGTTCCTCTGTTACCATTTCTGGACAGTTTCAGCAGTAGCTTCTCTTCACCCTCCTTCGAAACACAGTCCTCCAGAAGTCGGGGCTATGTCTTCTCCAACAGAAAGTTTATTAACATAACTGGTGACGATAGAGGATGCCACTGCGTTTTCAACCTATCACAAGATATTCATGCAGCTATCCAAATCAAAATGATTTTTTTAAAAGATTAAGATTATTTACAAAAAATATGATTGCTCTATGGGATAGATTCATGTACCAATTCAGCGTTCTGGAATACATACAATACCAGCCTTCAAAGTCCACAGATCGTCTCTGCATTTACTCAGAAAACAGGCTGCTGAGCGAGGTCCACCATACACACTAAAGGGCCAAGGTGAAAGCGTGGGTCTGGGAATACATGTGAACCTCACCATTCATGAGATCAGCACATGACTATCCTGGAGAAGGACAAAAGTTTACAAACAACAGTACACCTCTCCCATGCATGGCTCTGTACTTCAGTGAACTGTCAACCAAGATTCACTATGGGATTTTTTTTCTTTTTTTCAAAGAAAAGTCTAATAAGGAGATACCCACACTCCAATCGGTCCCATTCCAGGTCCTCCTCCTCCATGGGGAATGCAAAAGGTTTTGTGAAGGTTTAAGTGAGAGACATCAGAGCCGTAATCTCCAGGACGACACAGACCCACCTGTGAAGGGAATACTCTGTCTCAAAATATTCTTTACGTGCCATTTTAAGACCTACTACTTCATTCAAGAAAAACAGGTTGAAAAAGATGTTAAATGTTTTTCTGCTTTTCTTGAACATGGTGCATCATAAACAAGAACTGATGCAAACAAATTTTTGCTTTAGGAATTCTTATTCATGTCTGTAAAGAATGTCTTTGACAAAGATTACGCAGACTAAGCCCATTTCAGAGAGCAACTCATACATCTCACAAAACATTTCTGGGCAAAATCAGACAAAAGAGAAATATTTTCACCATCTAATTTTTATTATTGTTCTTGAAAACCTCACTTCCTCCCCCAAACACTGTGCCAGCTTGTGAGGAAGCTGTGTTACGGTCTGAACTGAGTACTGCTCTGCTATTTTTATTCTAAGGCAACAAACAGTTGTAATAAATCTACCTAGGAGAATTTGTACCTGGGCATTCATATTTGCTCCATCTAAGTAAACCTGGCCGCCATGTTTGTGAATCAGGTCGCACACATCTCCAATCTCCTCTTCAAACACACCGTTGGTGGAAGGGTACGTGATCATGATGGCTGCCAAGTTCTCTTTGTGCTTGTCCACCTGGTGACAGGGAGGGAGAGAGGAAAGGAAAAAAAAAAAAAGGTCGTGGAGGCTCCTAAAGCTTCTTAAGAGAAGATTTTTACAAAAACATGTAATAAGGTTATCAGGTGTTTTACAGGTGAGAAGCAAGTCTATCAGCAGGTAGTGTAATGGTCACTTCTGGGATCTTAAGACAAGCCAAGTGAAACATCCAGCTGTCCAGGTAAAGTGATCTAATGACCATCCCCCTACTTTCAGCAATACAGATGCATGACTACCATAAAAGCCTGCTCAAATATGTATTTTTGGAAATGTGTCCTGCTAATCCCTTGGATTCCCAAGATTCACCTGCAGCCAATCTACTCAAAAAAAGTGAGAAAAGTTGCCTAGCAACACCTTCCCCAGCAGAGATGGGCTTGAACTTAGCTAAGTGAAAGCTGAAGTGCAGTTTCAAATGCTTCACACTCGTGAACATGCTTTGTGCATTTCAAATACCAGATTGGACCAAAAAGGTCTGCTATAAAAGAGCCTACTGTGTAGAAAGACTCTCTGAGCCACTCCTGCACAAAAAATGCTCAAATTAAAGGAAATCTCACAAGTTACTTATCTTTTTCAAGCATGTATTGACTATTATTACCCTATTTTCTCTAAAAGAAAAATCTGATTCAGCTGCCAACACTATTGCCTGTAGAGGAGAAGTGTTCCTGCCTTGAAAATTAAATATAGTTAAATACTCACCATTGCTTTTAAATGGGAAAGATCAATGCTCCCATTTTTATCCACTTCAATTGGTTGAATCTTCATCCCTGCCATCTGTGCACTTGCTGGATTTGTACCATGAGCAGATTTAGGAATAAGGCAAACCTTAGAAGGGAGAAAGAAGCAGGGGCTAAAGTATAACTAGTTAAAAAATCTTGAGGCATTATTGTCTACGGTCAGCTATAACTCATCATCAAAAGGGATCCTGAGGGAATGTTTACTGGCAAGCTGCCACTTGTACTGAAGGATGCAACTCAATTTTCTTGAAGAAAATCCATTCAAGTACCAGCATCTAAATACTCATTAGGAAAATAAAATTTCATTTGCTGCATAAACCATATTTAGTGTTGCAGTTCCAGAATATGATCTCAGATACTCACATTTAAAATCCTTTCCTCTCACTCCCCTTTTTTTAAAAAGACTATTTTTTTTTATGGTAATAGTCCTCCATATATACAATGACTTGAAAGGAAAAACTATCTAATTCCAACTTTCCACTACATCTTTAGCTGACTTCCAAAGCATTTTCTTCTGTATTCTATTAAAAACAAAAATTTAGACAGAAATATTTTCATTATAGCTAAGAACTTTCAGACAGCTATTTACATGCTCTCTACAGTTCATTTAAAAAGAAAAAAGAGAAGTACTTTTACTGAAATAAATGTAAGTTCTTGTTAGTGATAGTTAGGAAAATGGAGCTCAGGGTATTTCCAGACATTTACTAGGAACTCCACCCCTTCTAAAGACAATAAATAAGCCTTCTCTAAAAAAAAAAAACTTTGCTTCTATTCAATGAGGATATTGAAACATTTGTCTATTATGAGTCTCTTGGAAGGATTAATTTAACTAAGTTTATTAAGTAGGCTACTCAAACTTAGCTGCATTAAGTAACTGTCAGTAAGGCACTTTGCCTTCATGAGAAACCGCATGGTGGTCTGTACCTCATGTTCCACAGAGATGCTGAGACAAGTGTTAATGTTACTTTAAAAGCTATTCCGCAGAAGTGACCCATCTTTCCCAGCACCTGGATATTTGCTCTTCTTGCAGGGAACTGTCTCAAAGTTTTATGGCGCATCTGCTCTGAAAGGAACCACAGGGATCCCGGCCCCGGTGCCAGGAAGCAGCGTGGCACATCTGTACTCATTTTAGCTGCACAGCAGGAATGTAAAGCGAGTCTAGACTGCTGCCCGGTCTCGCTGGGTTCCATCTGCAGCTGCTGCGTACAGAAGTTACTGATGAGGCAAGCCAGCAGACAGATGTGAGCTGTCGGTTGATGTCGAAGCCTTTTTCCCACGAGAGGGCACCAAATCCCAATGAGGCCGACTGCAAGAAGCCCGGTCTTACTAACTTTCTACAGCCCAGGAGAAAAGGTCACTTCAGTTGAAAGGTCCACATTTTGCGGGCTTTCTTCTCCCCCCACTCCCCCCCGCCCTTTTTTTTCCCAAGATTATCTTGATCGTACTACAACATGTGAAATCCGTTAAATATGAGTAACTGCAAGCAGCCGGCATGCTCTCTCTTCTGTGTAGGTAACCCGCTGGGTGTTTCTCAGCATAGAAGGACCACAGACACCCACAGAAGCCGAAGGATCTTGCACAGAATAAGAGGAACGGCAAAGTATACTCAGATAATCAGAAGACAACTGTCCAAGGAATAAACTTTCAACCCAATTTCACTTCCCTACTCACAAAATAAAGCTTGGATTTGTAAAGAATGGCAGATTGCCAACAATCTTGAGGTGATCTGGATGCAACAAAGACAGAACAAGGCAACATGCACTATTCAATTTTAGGTAGTTTCCTCACACAGAGATTGTAGTTCCCAGGAGGTCAAAACACCAACCCTTCCATTTTGAGAAGACAAATGAGTTCCAAAGCCAAGTATAAAATAAGGTTCAGAAAACACGGATATTATTGCACTAAGGACTTTTTTCCTACTGTTTAAAGACAACTGGATGAGTGTCTGAAAGAGGAAGATCTAACTAATCTATCTCAGATTTCCAAGAAGTTTTTGATGTGGTCCCCAAAAATATTCCTAAACTAATTTCCAGCAGGGGAAGTGGGAAGGTTCACATAGGTAAGAATTTAATGAAAACACAGGAAAGAAAAAAAAGATAAATAGTCCACTGGCACTGTGGAGAGAGGTCATCCTAACAGAACATTATAAATACCTGTGCCGGTGCCCTAGCATTTCAACTTACTTATAATTGGTTTATAATGGAGACATATAGTGAAATGCCAAATATCCTGTTAATACAAAATCACCCAGGTCACCAAAAAAACGGATTTCATAGTTAAGAAAACAATGCACGGTACTGAGTAATAGCATTCAAAACAGAATACACTGGAGCCAGAGAGATCTAGAATATTACACAAGAAAACAAATCTTAACAATACGTAACTGGGATCCTAGTTTTGAACCTATCACCACTCAAATGATCTTGCAGTGTTAGGGGGGAAAAAATGCAACTGCATCAAAAACTAGAAAGGAAATAAAGAACAAAGAAAAAGGAACACAGAAGCTCTGAGAATAACCAAAGCTGTGAGATGGCTTTTTTGAGAAGGATGGACAAATAACTGGAATCCAACTAGCAAGACAGAAATAAGGATGGATAAAGATATAAGAAAAATTTCAGAATTAAAACAAGGTACGCCAGCTGTGAACGGGGAAGAACCATTCATCATCTTTCAAGAGTGAGACGGTATTAGATGAAATTGTAAGATGTCAAGTTAAAAAAAAAATAAGAGGAAGCATTTCTTATGAAGAAATACAATTATATGATAATGGGTGATGAAGCCACAGAACATTTTCTCCAAGATACTGAAAATATCAGAAGCTTCCTCATAAGAGGTCATGTGATCAGATTTCATTGCAGAAAAATGCGTGAGCAGTGCTTTTGGATTCCTTTGGTTCAGGAAGTTCCCAAACCCCAGATATGTAAAAGCTGGTGCCATGTGCTGAGCTCAATATACGTACAATACATGCTGTGCAAGTATACAGTGATATACGTATCATTGTACACTTGCTTTGTCCTTGTACTCCTTGGTGTAAGAAGAGTCTATCAGTCTGCTATTGACCACGGTAAGACCGGGTGCTGAGACTGACAGATCTTTGGTCTGGGCTAACCTGGCTGTTCTCGTATCACAAACATGCGATCATCTCTCCGTAATGAAACTTGCTACCACCAACTGCTCACATTTACATATTTCAACCTCTTTCACTGAAACGTACAATTAACAGCCTTTCTTCCAAGTATCACAGATTGTTCAGAAAGCATGTTAAGAAACAATATTACTTTCAAATTTTTCAGCTATAAGTGCCTGCCATTAAATGCAAATAAAGAATTCTCTTTAAAAGAAAATTAGAATTCAAAATTCTATTAGACATAGTGTATTAGTAAGAACTGATTCCTCTTTGGGGTTAACTACACTTGTATCACCTCTCAGGTTTACAAGAACTCTCTTTTGTCAGGGTACAATGGTATAGTTGAGAAGTGACTCCTTGAGGTCAAAGCTTCAGGTAGTTAGTATAGAAAAGAATACAAATTAAGCCTTCAGACTGCAGCCTTATCAACTGAAGATGATCCTCAGTGAATCAAAACTGATTTGCATTATTCATCTACAGTTTTTGTGGCCCTTGTGAAGCAAGGTTACCTGCATAGATCCTACAGAAATTTATTTGAAACAGTTTGAATGGACAAGAACTGGATGAACCTAGAGACTTCTATGAGTAGCTACAAAGGCATACCAGAGGCTTGTCTGCTTCTTCTGTCAGGAATGGCCTTACTGGGAACCAACTGACTGTATAAGCAGTGTAAGTTTTAGATAAGCGGTTCCTGTTCCCTTTGTAACTGAAAAAGCTGGAGAGGGAGTGTCATACCACCTTCAAAAAGCAAAAAACTGTCATTGCCCATTTTTTTTTTGAGGCATGGGCATCTGGTCCTGGATCCACCTCACAGAAGATCTGAATCACTGTTTCGCATTCATTAATAGCCTGTGTGATGGCTTCAGTGGTTAGGTCTGCTCCTTGATCACAAGCCCATCTGTAGGTTTTAGCTCTCTCCCTAAATGCCCTAATGTTTCATGGACCCACTGAACTATGAATAATTCACCCTTAAGTTCCCAGTCCAGGTCTACGTGACTGACTTAAGTTCTGCCAGCCTGGTCTACCTGCTCTTTGTTTTGGTGTTCTTCAGTGGTGCTGCCCTTGGGCTTGTGAGCATCTGTATAACACCTACCTTTACAGTAATGCTTTCTACCCGGACACCAATGTCTTGCCAGAAAGCAGTAGTCCAGATGGGTTTACCTCTGCGCTGCCAGTTGGTCTGTTTCCAATGATGCAGTCACCCTCACAGGGCATTTGCCACCATCCAGGAGCCAGTATTGACATAGAGTACTGGATGCTTTTCTCATTCAGCTATCCCTAGGTCCAGGTCCAGCTTCTGCAAACTGGCTCAACTTGGCTTCTCCTTTGATAGCTTTGACAACTTGTTGTGTAGAACTCTACACAGCAGCCTTCCACTTCTAATGGTTTCCTACAACACAACAGGATCCACTGGTAAACAGACCGTGCTGCTTTTCACCTTCTGATAAGTCATTACATGGTGTCACTTCTTGCGCATGAGTCACCTCCTCGAGTGATGCTCAGAAATTTATGCCTTCTGATGAGTTCATTATCTCTTCCAGGATTCCTGGACAGCTGGGATTCCCCATCCAAGCCTGTTGCATGACCAACACTACTGACTTACTCTATGCAGCGTCCTTTGAGCATCTAATACAGCACAGGCAATCGTGGTGCCAAGAGGAGCTCTGCTTCTGTACCGGCAACTTCTGAAGGAGCTCAGCCCCCTCCCACACTGTTAGTATCTCTTTTTCAGTCAGAGTGTAGTGGGCCTTGGATCCTTGACACCCCTGGACTGTGACAACGTCCATCTTGCTGTTTTAGCCCCAAGAACTGGATCTCTTGTACAGGTCCTTTGACTTTGCTTTGGTATTATGGCAAAACCAGCTTTCCAAATGATGTGGATGATTCTTTTCCCCTTCTCAAAAACTTCCTCTGCTGTGTTGCCCCATACAATGATGTCATCCATGCACTGCAAGTATTCAGGGGCTCACCCTGTTCCAGTGCAGCCTGTATCAGTCAAAGACTGATAGGTGGATAGGGCAGCGCTTCCAGCCCTTGGGCCAGTCGGTTCCAGCTGTATTGAACAGCCCGCCACATGAAAGCAAACTGTGTCCTGCACTCTGCTGCCAAAGGGGTCAAGAAAAATGCTTTGGCAATCTCAGTTGTGGCATACTGCTTGGCTGCCTTTGACTCACTTTCATGTTGGAGTCCTAGCTTATCCCACACGGCAGCACTCAATGGTGGCATCGCTTCATTCAGGCCATAGTAATCCACTGTTAACCACCACCCTCTGACAGACTTTTGCACTGGCCTTATGGGACTATTTAAGGGTTATTAAGTCTTGCTTATCACTCCTTGGCTCTCCAATAGGTGAATCAACTCACAACCGGGAGTAACCAGGGAGTCTCCGTTGGTGCAATACTGCCACTGGTGCACCATCATGGTAGCAACCACCACCTGCTGTTCTTTGTCATTCAGCAACCCTACAATGGAGAAGCCAGGCAAGCTAGACAGTTGTTTAATCTTCTTTGTGTCTGCTGTGGCTACACCAAAGGCCCACCAGTATCTTCTTGGGTCCATGGAATACCCTCTCCTGAGGTAGTCTACGCCAAGGATGCATGGAGACTCCGAGCCTCACAATAGCATGTTTCTGCCTTTGTCCCCTGTCAGGCTCAACTCAGCCTCCAACACAGGCAACTGTTGGCATCTCCCTGTCACTCTACAAATCCAGATGGGTCCTGCCCCCTCCTACCCTGAAGGCATTCTGGTACACTGCACCAGTATGCACCAAAGCCTTATACCCCCATGGATCTGATGTGCCAGGCCATCAAATCCATGCAGTCCATTAAACTTTGTTATCCCTTCCTCTGCCCAGCCAGAGGCAGGGACCTTTTAATTCTGATTGTCATATTCACTCTCTGACTTCTGTAGTGTCAGACCAGAAGA
Source organism: Dromas ardeola (assembly GCA_013398915.1). Classification (NCBI taxonomy): domain Eukaryota; kingdom Metazoa; phylum Chordata; class Aves; order Charadriiformes; family Dromadidae; genus Dromas; species Dromas ardeola. The sequence continues at coordinate 100,092 of VYZM01015823.1, forward strand.
CTTCACCAAACTCAGGAAGAGAGGCACTTTCAGCCCTTATTCTGTGTCTGGGGGAACTGCTGGCTGCTTTCCACTGTCTTGGCAGCAACTGGTGTAGCAGCCTTCTTGGTGGGTCCCTCAGAGGCTGTCTTCCCCTGCAGCTCAGGTACATGGGCTTCTAGCTTCGAGGTGAGTGCGCTGTCCCTCTTCCTCATGTCCTAGCCCAGCCATGCAGGAAGAACCAGACGGTGCCATGTGGTGTGCACCTGGGATGCCCCTTCCCACTGGCAGGGGGAGGCTGACTCCATAGGGCATCCCTGACAGCCAAGACACTGCCTCTGGGGATCAGAAGTGGAGGGATTCTCTTTGAAACACCCTGGAACCGGCAAGACAGTCTCTCCAAAGTTGATATCTCAAGATGCGGCCAGTCCATCATCACCAGTGAGTTGGTGTATGATACATGCATTTTCCACAGACCTCCTCTACATGGCCCATGTGTGCTGGATGTCATGCCAATCTGTGGAGACCTGTTTGTTGTCCAGGTCACTGTAGATCACCTCCACCACTGCTAATTCTCTTACATACTGAAAACCTTCCTCAGCAGCGGTTCAATTGCCTCAGTAATTGACAAGATCACCCTTGAGAGGACATCCCACGCTCAACGGGAACCACCTCCAGAGGCTGCAGACTGTCAACTCGTTTCTGATTTCTTTGTTGACTCCCTGGTCCCTAGTGAGGGATCACAGCTGCTGGGCTTCCCTACCCTCAGTTCCTGACTATCCCCTCCAGCATTCCAGCATCTAAGCAACCGGGCAGCCTGGCTGGCAGCCGTAATTTTTCTGCCTATCTTGGAGCTTGCTCAGGGTTAGTGATGGAGTGGTTTCTGCCTCTTGGATGACTTCTAATCACTTCACAGAATCACAGAATGGTTCGGGTTGGAAGGGACCTTAAAGATCATCTAGTTCCAACCCCCCTGCCCTGGGCAGGGACACCTCCCACTAGACCAGGCTCCGCAAAGCCTCATCCAGCCTGGCCTTGAACACTTCCAGGGATGGGGCATCCACAGCTTCTCTAGGCAACCTGTTCCAGTGTCTCACCACCCCTATAGTAAAGAATTTTTTCCTGATATCCAATCTAAATCTACCCTCTTGCAGTTTGAGGCCGTTACCCCGTGTCCTATCATTACACTCCCTGATCAAGAGTCCCTCCCCATCCTTCCTGTAGGCCCCCTTCAGCTACTGGAAGGCTTCTATAAGGTCTCCTCGGAGCTTTCTCTTCTCCAGGCTGAACAACCCCAACTCTCTCAGCCTGTCCTCATAGGAGAGGTGCTCCAGCCCTCTGATCATCTTCGTGGCCCTCTGCTGGACCCATTCCAACAGGTCCATGTCATTCTTGTGTTGAGGACTCCAGAGCTGGACGCAGTACTCCAGGTAGGATCTCACCAGAGCAGAGGAGAGGGGCAGAATCACCTCCCTCAACCTACTGGCCATGCTCCTTTTGATGCAGCCCAGGATGCAGTTGGCTTTCTGGGCTGCAAGTGTGCATTGCCTGCTCATGTTGAGCTTCTCGTCCACCAGCACCCCCAAGTCCTTCTCCTCAGGGCTGCTCTCAAGCCATTTTCTCTGCCCAACCTGTATTTGTGCCTGGGATTGCCATGACCCAGGTGCAGGACCTTGCATTTAGCCTCGTTGAACTTCATGAGGTTCGCACAGGCCCACCTCTCAAGCCAGTCAAGGTCTCTCTGGATGGCATCCCTTCCCTCCAGTGAGTCGACCCTGCCACACAGCTTGGTGTTGTCGGCAAACTTGCTGAAGGTGCACTCAATCCCACTGTCCATGTCACCGACAAAGATGTTAAACAGCGCTGGTCCCAGTACTGACCCTGAGGAACGCCACTCGTCATCGGATTCCATGTGGACATTGAGCCATTGACTGCAACCCTTTGAGTGCGGCTATCTAGCCAGTTCCTTATCCACCAAGTGGTCCATCCATCAAATCCATGCCTTTCCAATTTAGAGACCAGGATGTTGTGCGGGACAGTGTCAAACACTTTGCATAAGTCCAGGTAGATGATGTCGATTGCTCTCCCCTTATCTACCAATGATGTGGCAATGTAATAAAAGGCCACCAAATTTGTCAGGCATGATTTGCCCTTGGTGAAGCCATGCTGGCTACCACCAATCACCTCCTTATTTTCCATGTGCCTTAGCAGAGTTTCCAGGAGGATCTGCTCCATGATCTCGCCAGGCACAGAGGTGAGACTGACACTTCCTCCTTATGTTTCCTTGCCAAAGGACTGTCTTCCTGATCAGGCCCTTCCTCCTCCTCCTCCTCTACTAATTGATGGTACAGTCCTGTTGACCTCCACTGCTAGTATTTCCTTTTTACTAATGGGGCAATTGCTGTGGTTGAGGTTTGAGTCCCGTCTCAACCATCGTGTCCTTAGAGGTAGAGGCTCATTTTCCCCTGCTGCTGTGACGGTGATAGACAGACGCCCAATAGGCACAGGCCAAGCACCAAGACAGTGCTAAGAGCTGCTGGGTCTCACTGGGGTTGGCAAGGCACCCTTACATCAAGTGGTGTGCCAATTCAATGGGACTGCATGCCTGTTCAGCTGTAAAACCCCAGCTTATAGGAGGTGGTAACAGCCCTAGGCATCTGCCCAAACACTCCTACATATCCTGTCACTCAGGGATCAACAGCCTCGGGGCACGTTTCTCTGTCAGCTCAACAAGAAGTTGATTACTGTTATGCCAGGACCAAACCAGGTTCCACACAACCAACAACAAGCCAACAGTGTTAGATAATAGGATCAAACATCTTACGAAAGGAAGTACAAAAAACTCAGGAGCCCACGCAACAGAGCTGGACACATGAACCACAGAGGAGAAGAGGGAGGTGTAACCCCTCGTTCTCTCCGCAAGGTAGGTCATGCAGCACAGGAATGGCATCACACACAGGGCTGTGTGCCAGTCCAGGCATACGGCCATTGCTTTTATCAAAATGTTTCCAAGCACAGTGAAATACATTGATATGCAGCAAAGCAAACAGCAAGAGCTGAAAGCAGCCATTAAAAAGCCCTAGGCTCTAATACACAGTAAAGCAAGCAAGTTCTGTGATCCACACAAGAGCCTACCAATTAACAAATTATTGTGCTCAGATCAAAATTGTCATTACCTCAAGCCCCATGCTGGGTGCTAAAAAGAACTGTGATGGATTGACCCGGCCAATGGCCAAACACCTACACAGTTGCTCACTCACTCCTGTCTCCCATGGGACAAGAAGAAAATTGAAGTAAAGTGAGAAGACTCGTGGACTGAGAGAATGACAGTTTAATAGGGAAAAAACCCACATGTGCACAAGCAAAGCAAGAAGAGGAATTCATTGATTACTTCCCATGGCCAGACAGATGTCCAGCCACTTCCTGGAATGCAGGGCCTCAGCCCACGTAATGGTTGCTTGAGAAGAAAAATGCTATAACCATGACCTTCCCTGCTTTGTCCTCCTTTCCCTGAGCTTTTATACACTGACGCATGCCATTACATGGCATAAAACATCCCTTTGGTCAGTTTCCCAACCTCTTGCCCCCCTCCCCAGCCTACTCCCTGGGTGGGGGCTCGGGGCAGGGAGGGCAGGGTGGAGTGACAGAGAAAGCTTTGACAGTGTGCAAGCACTGTTCAGCAATAGCCAAAACATCCCTGTGTTATCAACACTCCTTTAGTCACAAATCCAAAGCACAGCACTATACGGGCTGCTGTGGAAAAAGTTAACTCCATCTCAGCCAGACCCAGTACAATCACCCTTTCAGGGAGTCACCTTCCCTAATTCCCCCTGTTTGTAAAGTAAAGAAAGACTTTTAAGATGGTACCCATGATTGATGAGGGAAGCAGGGAGTACTGAAAGCTTGTCACAGATGATGATACACACCCTAGTTTCTCTCTGTGTGAGTCCTAGCTGCTGAATCAACTCTCCTTTCTCCACTTCCCACCCAAATTTCTTCCCCACACGAGTGTTGACACTTACAGTTCTATGACGTTCTCCTTTTGCATTTAAATAAGCTTTGATTGCAGCCAAACCTGCATACTCTCCTTGGGCTCCACTGCAAGAGGAACACAAGCCCTGTTACATGAACACACAAACCAGAAAGTGCCAGCTCTCTACTGAAAATTCACCATTGTCCAGCCCTAATCATTCTCAATAGCTTTAGGGAAGTGTGAGCAAATTAAAAGCAGCACATCCCATGGATTAAATGACAAATGGACAAGCATTAATTAACACTGCCTCCTTTGCAAACAGTAGGTGAAAAAAGTTATGCCATTTTATGTACTTACACTATGATGTTAGATCCTTTTGTTGACTGAGTTGATCCCCATTTCTGCACATAGCAGGGGGACTACATGCATGACTACAGAGAGGCAAACTAACGCTGAAATGCATAGTAAAGTGTACACAGTGAAACATAAGAACTCTTTCAGTGACATCCTCAGTGTCAGAGTAAGTCCTCGCTGCTCATTTTGTATCAAATCTCCTAATGGACACAAATAGGCTGCAGCAGTACCCATTCAGCTCTGCTTTGTTTATTTCAGTGAGCATGCAGATCCTACGCATTCTTCTGTCAAACCTAGTATTACCTAGTGCACCAAATATCAGTTTCAACAATTATATAGTTGCCAGCTCATACAGCTCATTCCTATTTCAAATCTTTAATTTTAGTTCATAGGAGGATATCAGTAACATCACCATTTTAAGAAAACAACAGTGGAGAAACTAGCCTTCACTCAAAAAGATTGAAAGACTAGAGAAGACCAAATCATTAAACTAGAAGAGACGAGACAAAATAAAGTTCTGCAGTTTTGAAAAAACAAATCTTGTTTTGCATTGAAGGTTTCTCTTTGTCAAATTTAATTGTAGAAACTTCTTCCACATTTGGCTTGCACATTTCCTTTAGAGATAAGGTTTGGACTCATGTTAAGGACCAAATGTTCAGAAAAAAACTTCCTACCTGTTTGGTTGGAAGGAGATTTTGTCATAGCCGGTAATCTCACATAGGTCCTTCTCTAAATCCTTGAAAAGCTGCTGATACCCTTGAGCTTGATCCAGGGGCACAAAAGGGTGGATGTTGGCAAATTCTTTCCATGAAATAGGCTATACAAGAAAAAAAATGCATGTGCTGTAACAAAAAATTCTGCAGACAATTCTGTTTTGTTGTTAAAATCCATAAAGAAAAGAAGCTGCCCTGTGCTCAAATAAAAACCAAACACTTCTTGTGCAGCAAGACAAGTTCCCAACTAACTGTAGGATGATTTCCAGTAACGCTTTTTTTAACAATCAGAAGATGCTTAAAAATCACAGAATCACACAATGGTAGGGTTTGGAAGGCACCTTTGGAGATCACCTGGTCCAACCCCCCTGCCAAAGCAGGTTCACCTAGAGCAGGTTGCACAGGAATGCATCCAGGCGAGTTTTGAGTCTCTCCAGAGAAGGAGACTCTGGGCAGCTCTGTTACCCTCTAAGTAAAGAAGTTTTTCCTCACGTTGAGATGGAATTTCCTGTGCTCCAGCTTGTACCCGCAGCCCCTTGTCCTATCACCAGACACCACTGAAAAGAGCCTGGCCCCATCCTCTTGACACCCGCCCTTTAGATATCGATAAGCATTGATAAGGTCCCCTCTCAGTCTTCTCTTCTCCAGGTTTACCAGACCCAGGTCTCTCAGCCTTTCCTCATGAGAGAGGTGCTCCATTCCCTTGATCATCTTGGTGGCCCTCCGCTGGACTCTTTTCAGTAGTTCCCTGTCCTTCTTCAAGTGGGGAGCCCAGAAACTGGACACAGTACTCCAGAGGCGGCCTCACCAGGACAGAGTGGAGGGGGAGGAGGACCTCCCTCCACCTGCTGGCCACGCTCCTTTTTGATGCACCCCAGGGGACCGTTGGCCTTCTTGGCCACAAGGGCACATTGCTGCCTCATGCTCAACTTGTTGTCCACCAGGACTCCCAGGTCTCTCTCGACAGAGCTGCTTTCCAGCAGGTCAGCCCTAACCTGTACAGGTGCACCGGGTTACTCCTCCCTAGGTGCAGCACCCGACCCTTGCCCTTGTTGGGTTTCATTAGGTTCGTCTCCGCCCAACTCTCCAGCCTGTCCAGGTCCTTAATTTCTCCTTCTAGGTCACCTACCTTTATGTAGGGCTGTGGGATCACATGGCAAACGTGAGAGTTAGAAGGCAATATGCGAGACAGAAGCCAGCGAAGGCGGAAGACATAGAGAAGGCAGTGAGAGTAAAAGGACAAAGGAAACCTAGTGAAAGATCAAAGCAAGGAGCCGATAGGGAGGGAGCAGAGGAAGCTCATTCAGAGTCAAAAAAGCATTTGGTACCCAAACAGCCTGGCTAAGGCTCTGCTTCATTTGCTATCAGCTAGACTAATGAAGATATCCAGGGACTCCATCTCCTCACCCACAGAAAAGGAGTGCTATTCTAAGAAACAGCAAACTGACAAAGAAGCATGAATTCCCAGTCCCACCTGACTCCTTCCATATATCTGAGGATTTGACTGAAAGATTTGTAAAGCATACAGAAGTTAGGTACCACAACACTGCATGAGGGTATAGGACTGTGATACCTAATGCCAAAAATTATTTTCAATATTTTCTTCAGAATGGATTCTTCCAAGCCACTCACTCTCCTGCTGTCATTGCACTCCTACTATGCTTACCGGAGCTTTTTTCCTAGCAGAAAAGGGAGCTGAGGAGTTTAGCTACTTCTGAAACTGCCTCCTCAGCTGGTGTATGAGACCAAAATCAGTCTTTACTTTTCTACAACGACACTGGCTAGACAGTTTTTTCATGCAGGTCTCAAGTAAGACAGTATGACTGCAACTTACTGTAAGTTCAGCTGAACTATTGAGCTTCATTGTACAGGACCCCTAAAAATACAAACACATTTGTCAGTATTTATTAAAATATATAAATATGTATGTAAGTACCTCATTTTTTCTCTTTTTGGTAAATACTTACCAAAGGAATCATGCTGTGAACAAGGGAAATATCTTTGTTTTCTAATCTTTTCATGTACCGCACGATATTTGTCTCAGAGTGATAGCTAAGAACACAAAATACGGTGTTAAGGCAAGTAGATTAGCTATACCAGCTGGTTCATCTGTGCTCTAACATAGGAAAAGCCATTAAAAAAAATTAAGACTGAGGATATATTTTAATATAAACTAGGTACTTCCTTCCAAATCAATACTTTATGCTTGCTAATAGCAATGTGGATGCAAAATGCCTATTTTCATTTGCTCAGAAATGCTATATCAGTAAATATAGAATATAAGGGCTCTGGTAAGTCTGCTGATAATACGTCCTCGAGTAATAGCTTGTACAATGTAGCAGATTAATGGAAAAACACATCCCCTATGTGACCATGAGTATTACTTTGCTCATTTAAAACGTGAAAAGACATCTAAAGATGCTACTAAATAGTGTATTTCAGAGTAACGAGTGACTGTGTGAGTACAGCTACAAAACTGTCCTCAACTGACTCTAATACCACTTTTGAAAGGAGATAATTTCAGATTCCATTAAAACATCAGATATACAGCAATTTCACAAACCTGTTGAAAACCTGATGTGTCAAGAATTTGGAAGTTCTCTTAAATGGGGTGCTAAGGATGCCTTTGTTTTCCTCGCCCATGCCCTCAGCGATTAGCTCCTTTGACACAAAGAAACACGGAGTCAAATACTTTCATGAAAATTTCTCTTTTCACAGTCAATTTCCATCACAACTAGCTTATACTACCAGCTTACCACAAGATTTAATCAGCTTTTTAGTTAAAAAGCCCTGTATTAGCATACATACTTGTATATATCTAGCATGACAACAGCATGATATTAAAACTGGGCACAGATGTCTCAGTAGTCCTCATCTTGGAAATATTGCTGCTAATTAATAATGACATGCATCAAAAATTCCAGTGGGAGAGAAATAATTGACCATCATGTCCTAACCCTCACAAAATAAGGAAGAGCCTAAACACAAGGTGTGCAAGCTGATCAAAAGGATTAAGTGTCACAATAAGAAAATGGCATTATTTGGTTGCATAAACCATTGTTATCTCATACTGCCTCTTTCTTTAAGAGAGGATTTGCAATTCTCAGCATTTAACAAACAGTCATCATCACACACACATCAAACACACCCACTGTACCAAGAGCAGTTTTGCTTTTCACTAAACTTCTGAAACATTCAGATAATTTAATCCATATCACCTATTGTCTACTTACCGCTGAAGACTCGCAACCAAAAATCCACAATATGTCATCTAGATCTTTCTCATTTACAGTTTCATCAAGTGATACTCCAAGCTATGGATAAAAAGCAACAGTAATTATTCAAAGCTCTTAATTCCAGAGGCATAGTATATTTCTTCTGGTCAAGAAAAAATATTCCAGAAACACAGGCGGAAAAAAAAAGGAAAAAATCAACCTACCCAAAAATTTGTAAATGTCACTTCATTTTATGTAATAGATACATAAATCTATTTCACTTACATAAAATTTTCCAATTCCTACCTTTCCCCTGCTAAACCACGCAAGCCAGATGGCTCACAATCTTCAAGACTTGTGACCTCACTTCTAATGTTTCTAAGTGTTTTCCATTTAATAGGAAAATTGCTCATTTTGCTAGACCACCCCCTCCCCCCATCGCATTTTACAGAACATATTAGGCTTTGCCAAAAGTCCTTGAGTGCCTACCAAAATGTAGTTTAGATTTCAATTGTCTTTAAACACTGCCACAAGACCTGAGTTCTGGAAGTCACCTTCCATTTCATCATTAAGTTTTAGAGACTCTCCACTCTAGCCCTTAGTGGCATATTTAACATGAAACAATTATATAATCTTTTTAAGCAGGCATAAAATGAAAACACAAACATTATTTCTGGAAGTTCAGTACATCACTTAACAACTTCATTCTTTATACTATCTTTACAATCAACTGATATATCTGAGCAAATTACAAGATGTGTTAAATAATTTTATTCTGTTTTGCACATGTAATGCCTAGAAACTTAATGCAGAAAAAGTCATACTAAAAAATTTCTGAAAGGTTTACGGAGTTGCTTACTCTGCCATCACTGTAAGTCCGAAAATTTATCTTTCTAAGAGCTGCCCTGTCCAAAACTTCTTTGACTGAGCATCCACACGTGATTGTCAAGGTATCAAAGAACAGATCGTGATGTAGTTTATGACCAGCTCGCCTGAGACCTATAAAAAACAAGTTGATTCTATTAGCTGTGTACTGTATTGCTTGCCTACACAGTACTTGTATAACAACACTATGGATCTCATAAGTAAATGCTTTTACATAATAAAGCAGAATATTCCCCTTGTGTACAGAGCAGCAAAATCACCAGCTTTTTAGTGAAATGTCACTGTCCATGAAATACATCTAAATCAGATTCAGACCTAATTAATAATGCAGACTGAGTCGAGGGAACATCCTCTTGATGCATCAAATCTGTAATATACACAGTAGCAGAATTGGTGTATGAATGCCATAAGGACAAAATCACAGGACCGGAAAGAAAAATTGTATTATATGAATGGATATTAATTGTCATGGAGCTTGCCATAACAAAGTTTAGAGTTTTAGCGCTTTTCAGAGCAGCAAAAGGTCTTCCAGCTAACCTGGTAAATAAAGCATGGATAATTGTGGCAACCATTCCTCAGTTCCCAGCATTCCAGTTCTGCATTGCTCCTTCTGACAGCAATGACAGTCATGTCAGTGAAAAAAACCTATCAGACCACATAGTCTAGCAGCAATCATTATTTCCTGCTACAGATTCTGTGCTTTTGGTTAGCTGTTAAACTCTGGGATTTCAGTGTTCATAGCAGGTATTTCCTTAATCTCATTTATTACTTATTTTTGCTATGTTACTAACACTCTGTGCAGATTTCTGTGTGTAAACTAGGATGGTCCAGTAAGTGAGGTATAGAGCTTGCAGCTGGAAAACAGCATTTGAATCTTATCAGCTAGGGACTCGCTGTGTAGACTTCTGTTAGTTTCCCAAGGAAACAGAAGTAATGTTTGCAAGCTCATATCACATAGATGTGTAATTCTGGGATGTCATTAGGAGAAGTACACAAAAACATTAGCTATGAATTTTGTTCTCCCTAGAGCTGAGAGGACACACATCAGCTGGCAAAAAAACACCGTAAGTTTTTTTAAGAAGGTGTAAGGACTTAAGAACAGTTTCTGCAAACATTGAATACTCACCTTCAGCCAAGATTAGAGTAGCATTGTGTACCCGTTTTGCAATGTGCCTTAATCCATCAGACCCATGGTATACACCAAACATGGCTGCCATGTTAGCCAGAAGAGCCTAGGGTTCAAATTAAATTTAGGACATTATTATTATTATCAAAGATTACTGCATGTTAGCTTAGTGGAAAGTTTCTTTAGCACCCAGGGACAACCACATAACCTCAGCTGATGTTATACTTGGTTACGAGTTGCCTACAAAACAAAAGTTGGGAAAGGCAAAATAATACTTTTATGAAACTGCAAGCACTGGTCATGAATTCAATGCCTGTTGAAATGTGTCTGCAATTAACAGGAATTTAAATTCAACTACTGCAGCAAAGGCGTTTAAAGACTCTCAAGTAAAGTTAGTCTCATAGGAAACTCATTGTTTAGGATCGGTACAAAATATTTATGGAATATTTCATGAATACTAAGTAATTAAGATCATTTTAATATTAATAATCCCTCCTCAAAATCTGGCACAACATTAAGAGCATGAGCAAAGCACTGATAGGAGCAGAAAAAATTAGGAACTTGTCTGTCTGAAGGTCTGTGGAGGCATGCAGAAAATAAGTATTTTGTATAATTAATTACTTAATCATGGTATTTTCCGGTAAAGATAGCTCTTTGGCGATGTAGTATTTTTGCATCAAATCACATAAACAAAAAAGTAAGTTGCGACAATTTGAACAAGTAGTTTTAGAATTTAAAAATGGGGTTTTTTTGCCTTGAGTGGGCAATCTCAAATCAGTAGAAATCCCTTCTGTTTTATTAAGAAATCACGGAATCACGGAATCTTCAGAGTTGGAAGGGACCTCTAGAGATCACCTAGCCCAACTCCCCTGCTCAAGCAGGATTGCCTAGAGCACATTACTCAGGACTGCATCCAGGCGGGTCTTGAAAGTCTCCAGAGAAGGGGACTCCACACCCTCCCTGGGCAGCCTGTGCCAGTGCTCTGTCACCCTCACTGTAAAGAAGTTTTTCTGTGTATTTGAACGGAACTTCCTATGTTCCAGCTTGTGCCCGTTACCCCTTGTCCTGTTACTGGGAACCACTGAAAAGAGCCTGGCTCCATCCTCCTTAAACCCACCCTTTAGATACTTGTAAACATTAATAAGGTCTCCCCTCAGCCTTCTCTTCTCCAGGCTAAAGCGTCCCAGCTCTCTCAGCCGTTCCTCCTAAGGGAGATGCTCCAATCCCTCAGTCATCTTTGCTGCCCTACGCTGGACTCTCTCCAGTAGTTCCCTGTCTCTCTTGAACTGGGGAGCCCAGAACTGGCATTCCTGTTGTGGCCTCACCAGTGCAGAGTAGAGGGGGAGAATGACCTCCCTTGACCTGCTGGTCACACTCTTCCCTATGCAGCCCAGAGTTCTGTTGGCCTTCTTGGCGACAAGGGCACATTGCTTGCTCATGGAGAATTTATTGTCTACCAAGACCCCCAGATCCTTCTCCTCAGAACTGCTTTCCAGCAGCTCCACCCCTCACCTATATTGGTGCCTGACATTCTTCCTCCCCAGGTGCAGGACCCTACACTTGTCCTTGTTGAACCTCATTAGGTTCTTCCCGGCCCAGGTCTCCAGCCTGTCCAGGTCACACTGCATGGCAGCACGGGAATCCAGCATGCTGGATGGCAGCAGCAGAATGGGAATCTGTCCCATTCATAACAAACACAGCACTACTCAATGGCATTCACCCTGTGAGGCAGATGGACTTCTGACACTGCGCATATTCAGGGCTGAAGTCGTTATTAAAGGAAACAGTAACACCCTCTTTTCAAGCAGGGCTACGTTTTTCAAAGGACTCAAAACAAATGCACAAACACCGGGGTATTTCAGTGTTCTTAATTTTTCTAGTAAAAACTCTCAAAGGCAAAGCTAACTCAAATTACTGTGACGTTAGGACTATAACGTTATGGTTTAGCTTGTTCCTTTCTACTGCTGAAAATAAAGCATGACAAGTTACCTGTGCTGTGCAGATGTTGCTGGTAGCTTTATCCCTCCTGATGTGCTGCTCTCGTGTTTGCAATGCAAGTCGGTACACTTCCTTTCCATTTGCATCTCTAAATCACAAGCAAAAATGTTGTTTCTGTTACTTAAACTACAGCAAATTAAGACCTTGCGCTCTATGCATGCTAACCTGAAACTAGTTATCTATCCTTCATCCCACATTGCAGCAACTACTATAGACAGTTCACAGCTTCATTCCAGACAAATGCAATTCTTTAAGCTTCCTTCCTGAAAACTGAAGGTTAACTTTCATTCTCCCTGGTTTTCAAGAAAAAAAGGTGTTCGGTACAACACCATGGTCAGTTGTTATTCATAAAGGCTGCACAAGATGGTCATAATGGGTTTTATTTCGATGTTCCTTGAAGACACGAACGGCGAAGGGAGCCCTTACCTCGTAACACCCACCATTCTGCCCGGCATCATTCTCACTAGATTTTCCTTGACAGCAAAGAATGCCGCGTGGGGTCCCCCGTAGCAGAGCGGCACCCCAAACCTCTGGGAGTTACCCAGGACAACATCTACCCCAAACTCTCCGGGAGGCTTCAGAATACAGAGAGCCAGAAGATCAGTAGCGCAGCAGGCGAGAGTCTGAGAACAGAAGTGCACGGAGCAGTTAGTCTCCTTTCGGAAGGAAAGGTGTTTGCACGGGACCTGAGTTTCAACAAGATACAGCTTCAAACAGTTCCATATCACTTGCACAGAGCTGAGGCGCAATGGTTGTAATGGTTGTAATGGTTACCAATTGCATGGAGCTGAAGACTAGTACTTTAGACGGTAGCTCATGTAATACTTAGTTTCTATGACTATGGCTGTTTGATGCATCAGACTGATGAGACCAATAGGATTTACTTTACCCCGTTCTGATGAGCTCTCTCAACAAGTTCAGAGAAGTCTTCCACCTTCCCTTCAGTGTCCGGATACTGAAACAATACTCCACTGACATCTTTTCCACTGAAATCCATCTCATGGGGTAATTTGAGCTCAGTAATAACGCCCGTATAACTGGAAAACAAAAACATGCAGAAGACAACATATTCAAATGACTTTCTGCCTTGGAGTGATACTTGATATGATGCTTTCATGGGCTTATATATGACTTTAATGTACAGAGACTTGAACCTGCTTTGCAGCGCTAAACATTGAGAATGTTTCATGTCATGGTATATAGTAATGAAGAATAATTGCATTTGATGTCATCATCAGAAATCTGCAGCAAATCAGAGCACAGGATGCATAAGCTACTTGATATCAACATTTTGCTGCTTTAGCATGTTTAACTTTGAGAACCAAGTCTTACTTTCAGAAGATGGTTACTTTAAACTGTGAACTTAAATTGGATTTAGCTTTCATTAAAAGAGAAGTTTTGCTATCTAGGGTAATTAATTTCCTAGTTAAAAAAAATTACCAGACTGAACTCAATAACCAAATGTATATATTTGTACAAACAACTTAAGGGGGAAATAAAATATTTTCATTTTATCAGATGTTTGGTCTGCTTTTAAACATCTTTAATTACTTTGCAGTTGTATCTAAATGGAAAAGTAGAAGCAACGCCAAATTTTAACAGTTTTCTGCTTCTATTTTGCAAAGAAAGCATAATCCGGTATTCTAAAAATGTTAGGTATATGGTGAAGAGGCACAGATGAAAAATGATTCTATGTAAGTGAAAAGATATGGTGGAAAATGGAGAAAAATGTTACTTTGCTCTAGTTTGGACCACTGCTATGGTTTGAGGGTGACATCGGGCATCTACATAGAACTTCCTTCTTTTGTTGTGCCTGTTAAAAACAAAAGCAAAAAAAGGTTTACATATCAAGAATATATTTTTTTCCATGGAAATAAAATTAATCTGTTTTCAAAATGTGAGTTTTCTTAAGTTAAAAGGCAGTTGTAATTTTGCTTATCATAACCAAATTAAGTGTAAGACTGAATGGAGGTTCTGGTCCATTTAGAATAAAAAAGCACATTTCAGACACTCAAATGAGACTCATACGTGACAAAAATTAAAACAGACTATGAAACAGAACAAGGAGCCAACTGAAGAAGCTGCAGGAATGCCTCCAAACACACATACTCTTTTAAAGGAATACAACTGTGGTCTTTAATACAGATTTTCAGTGTTGCCCTGGATAACCAAACATGAGCCATCAAAGCAGTAAAATGGAGACTAAGACACTTGCCTAGTTTTCTCTGGTAAGCACGATTTTATGTCAGATTGATGCTTTGAAAAACGGAATTGTTACAACACAGTCTCTGCTGTGTAACCTCCCTCCTCATATACAGTCCTACGGTGACCTTCAATCACCTCTCAGATTTCATTTGGTTTGCACATCCCTTTCAAATGCCCCTACGAGACACACCCCTGAAAGCCAATTTGGATATACCAGTAATAGTTTCACTTTTAGCTACTTAGGACTGACCTACTTCACTGGCTTGTGAAGCTCCTTTTAACCGTGAGTGGTAAAACCCCAAGTAACAGCCTGTCCCTGCTGCTCCCAGGCCCACCACAGGAGTTACCAGCCCATCAGAGAACCACCCCGGCAAGCACAGAGGAGCACAGAGGCCCCAGGGCAGACAGGAACTCAAATTAATTAATTAACCCAGACAGACACACTGTCTGGGTGCCCACTGTGTCGGGGGACATTATGGGGTGCAAGACAAGAGCATTTGGGGATAGCAAGGGCTTATTATCAGCTGTTTAGGAGAAAAGGTATACAGCTAAGTGATTCTAGGAGGAACAAATGCAAGAAAATAGAGGGGTAAGGGGGTAAAGAGGGACAGTCATATATAAGTAGTTGTTGATTGATGCACCCAAATCATAGAATGGTTCGGGTTGGAAGGGACCTTAAAGATCATCTAGTTCCAACCCCCTGCCACGGGCAGGGACACCAACCACTAGACCAGGCT
Organism: Dromas ardeola; assembly: GCA_013398915.1. Classification (NCBI taxonomy): domain Eukaryota; kingdom Metazoa; phylum Chordata; class Aves; order Charadriiformes; family Dromadidae; genus Dromas; species Dromas ardeola. The sequence goes on from VYZM01015823.1 coordinate 115,277, forward strand.
GCTCAAAGCCTCGTCCAGCCTGGCCTTGAACACTTCCAGGGATGGGGCATTGACGACTTCCCTGGGCAACCTGTTCCAGTGCCTCACCACCCCCCACAGAAAAGAATTTTTTCCTGATATCCAATCTAAATCTACCCTCTTTCAGTTTGAGGACGTTACCCCGTGTCCTATCATTACACTCCCTGATAAAGAGTCCCTCCCCATCCTTCCTGTGGCCCCCTTCAGCTACTGGAAGGCCGCTATAAGGTCTCCCCGGAGTGCAGTCTGTCCTCTCCTCTTGCTAAATTCCTTTCAAACTCCAAAATTCCTTCCTGCTGTTATTTAACCATACATTGAAACATAGTACCTGTGACATAACTGCATGGCTTCTGCAGCAGCTGTCCCTTCATCCAGCAGAGATGCGTTAGCCACATCCATTCCTGTGATATCGCAGACCATGGTCTGGTAGTTTAGCAGGCTCTCCAGCCTGCCCTGGGACACCTCGGGTTGGTAAGGAGTATACTGGGTAACCCTGTAAGAAAAGAATTCTGAGTTTAGGCCTAGGAAAATAAACGTGTAACAGAATTATGCCAACATGTGACTGAGCTATGTCGCAGGAAAAATAAATTGTAAAGCATAATTCACTAACGTGAAAGTTTGTTAGAAAACAGTTATTTTTAGATTGCTGTAATTTATTACTGTCCTGGAAGCCTAGGAATATATTCTCTTCTCGTATTGACTTGGCTTTTTACAGGAGAAGAATTCTATTTCTACATTTTAAAAAGAGAAATTACTTTTAAAACAGAGGTGTGAGTGCAGGATAGGGGAAATAGGCGCGTGGGAGAATGGAGCCAAGTCACAGTATGCAAATAAGAATCCTTGTTTCAATCATATCTAGGTATTGCCATTATCTTTCAATAATGTTTCTGAAGCCCCTTTATTAGCCAAATCTTCTCACCTCTTTCGGGAAGGAAGGCACTCGTCATTTCATAGAATCAAGCTCATAATTATGCAGCTTCTTGTGAAATGACAGATTCTGTATGTGTCAGTGAAGGGAAGTGAGACTGATGTAAGTTTTATCCATCGTCATTTGGAAAACAAAAGGGTAGAGGCAAGGCAGGCAATTCCTTAGGAAAGGCAACAATCTAAGAGAAAAACTCCATTGTAACAGTCCAGAAAAACAAAGCAGCATGGGCCCAGGCATGAAAGGCAAGAACAGAGACCAGACTTTCCTCTCATTGATGGAAATTTGGGTACTGGATTCCACGGTGGTCCAAGACAGAATTTACACAGGTTTGAACTCAGAGTAGCGGCCAGAAACAAGTGGTAAGCAGAAACACTCGTGGCCTCTGTTTTCTAGCAATAGAAGAAAACAAAAGTTTTTTCCTGAAAGGGTGGTAGTAAACCCTATACTTTTGAAAAATGCTTATGGGTGAAGGTATAATCTTTAAAGAGATTAAAGTATTGGAAGCTCAATTCAAGTAAAGTCAATAGAAGGTGAGCAACAAAGGTATTTAAAGAAAAAGCTGCAGAACTTGTGGTATAAAGCAAGATGAGAGGAGAAATAAAATAGTAATGCAAGGGAGAAAGTAGGAAAAAAGTCCTGAAGAAGAGAATGGAAGAGCTAGAGAGAAGGACATGCTCAGTAAGTGAACTCAGAGCATAATATATGGTGCTAATATATTTACTGTCTATTTAAATGGCATACCTGCTCAAATTTCTAACACACAGTATTCACTACTGTGGCATAAGGCCACAGTATCTAATATATTAGATAAATATTGATGATTTTCACAAACTAATTACTTATCATCATACACTTGACTGCACAGTTCACAAGTGAGACCATGTCCTGGGCTGCATGCAACATTGCTCATCTCAGTAGTAGTATTTTTTTTTTCCTCCATGACTCCTAAACCCACTTTTTTGTTTGTCAGAAAACTTTCAATCTGGGAGTATAAAGATTTGCTTTCTCAATGGCCCTCCTGCCCACACAGTTCTCACCAATAAAAAAGAGTTATTCCCAACTCCCTTGCATGAACAATGAGTTTTCTTGCTAAATAAAAGAAAGTCCTCTGTACTTGAAGTTAACAATCTTGCTTTTTCATTTTATTTCAGCTAAAGGCCTTTTTTTTTTTGCATTATAACTTGCAGGAGGAACTAGAATTGGACTAATAAGAATTAAAGCATTGAGATTAATTGAAATGTGTTAGAGTTACTCAGTGCAAGAGAAGAAAAATAAAATCAAGACTCATTGGTTAGTATTTGCCAGAATAACCAGTTAATAGCAGTGAGACTTCAGTTAAAGTTGAATATACTGGCTTCATTGTCCATTTCAACAATAACACTGTTTCATTAAACCATTACTAGTCAGGGACTGATGCAAAATGAGAAAGGTAGGGGAAAAAAAAAAAAGAAAAATAAGTAGTGGAGATGCAATACTTCACATTAAACTTGGCTTATGCTAAAAGACATTAAAGTTGTAGCTGCTCATGTGGTCCAAAATTTGCTACTTTGTTTTCAAAGACAAAGCATCTTTCTTAAAATGTGAGCAATGTTTACAACTCCTTACTTGATGAGAATCCCCTTTCCTAAGATTTTATCTTATCTAATGAGAGACAGACTTTGCAGTGAATGCTTCAAAGCAGACCACTCAAATCAGCTACCCAGAAACCTATTAAAAAAGCCTCAAGAATTTCCACTCACAGTTTATGCTCAAATGATTTTTTAAATAAAGTTTTTATATTGTGTAAAACAAATAAATAAATAAACCTATTCTTAAACTGCTACTAAGTAGCTGCTAATTTGATGCCCCCCTTGAATAACATCAATCCTACCCACATAGCTGGGATAGTATACTATCCTACAAAACAGAATTAATGAAGCTGTGATTTTGAGTTATGTTTTTGAATGGTAAAAACAGCTGAAGTAAACCCAACCAACTTTGGGAAGGGTGGAAAAAATTAAAGCAAGAAATCCTGAATTCCAGTACTACCACAAATTACACTGCATGAAGTTTAACAGTTGTACATGTAAAGACACCTTTTATAACATAAAAACATTTATTTAACACTTTTCCTTTTTTTTTGGGTGGGGGGTTGTTTGGCACTGTCTAAGCATCTAAATCTTTTAATATAATAATTCTACTTCTCCACAATTTCTTCAAATAAAATAGCTGGCTTTAGTCTGCACTCTGACTTTTGCCTGAATCTATACTGCATGTTAAGTGATTTTTTTAAAGTCATTTAAAAGCGAACTCTTTAAAAGTAAAAGTAATTTTGGACGTAACTTTTAGATAAATCAAATCTCTAAAACGCACACTAAACTGTCTCTCATTCAAAAACCCCCTCTCTTCTGCTTAGGTTGATTCAAGTGGCTACTCTGCACATAATTCAAGTCCAGTACCAATGACATTAAAATGAAAAGGAAGAATTACCATTGTGGCAAGGAACGCAACTACAGACTGCCTCTCGTTCAGTCAGACTGGAGGAAAATAGGATCTGCAGTCAGCATCTGTTCTGACCAAAGTACTTCTGCAGACAACTGCTCCCAAGTTAATTAAGGCAGACAAGTCATGACACAAAAGAAACCTTCCATAAGAAGTCTGTGGCATCTTTCTTGAGCCAGTGTCTGACCTTCAGGAGTTCGGTAGTAAGTGGCTTCAGTTTTTGTAGCTTTTTTATCTCTTTGCTTTAGTGTTTCACCCTTTGCCTCATCTTACTCTTAAAAATATTTGTCTGAATACCAACTTTAGGACACCCATAAAGGTTTTAAAAGAAAACCTGGCATCCAAGCAAGAAGTATTTCGGAAACATGCTTTCAGACAAAAGCTAGGCCACTCATCAAAAGACCTGGTTTGTGAAAGAGCAGAAGCTTTCATGCTTGGGAGTTGGGTTTGTTCTACGTTTAGCAACAAAATAGACTATACATTAACTGCAAGATTAACAATCATGGCTTCTTTATAGTAAGGTTTGCCCTTGCTTCAGATTCAGAAAGCTCCACTATCAAGCACTGATCAATGAACTGGTTCTTGATTAGTACTTGTTGGTGTACAGTTAATAAGATCTAAGACTAAGCCTAATTTATTTCTTAATATACAGTAAGTTCTAACAAAACAGTTCACCCTGTATCTTCCTTAGTGATTTTTTCTAGACTTTGACTCAATCTCTGTGTAGTTAATGTGTCCATAATCAAGACAATACCTTTATATTGTTATAAATTATGTTCTTGCAGTTTTAGACACCTGCAAGACTAATCTCATGCAATGGCAGACCTAGAATCGATTTGGATTTCCAGTTATACAGAGTATTCTTTTGCAGATCTGACAATTAATAAGATTAAGTGAAATTAAAGTAAGGACAGACCACTGGTAGAATATAAAGCCAACATACGTGAGCCAGAGAAAAAAGATAATTCATAGACCTGACAACACTGTGAAACTGAGACTAAAGTTCAGTCATGAATACATGTAATTTTTAAATTATTGGACTATTAGGGACTGGACATCACTGTTAAGGCCAAAACTGAAACAAAACAAAAATCAAAACAAACCAGCTGTATTTAATTTAAATATGAACATATATAAATATTGCAGGATAGAAAGACACTAGAGTAAAGCTGTACAACTGGGAGCCATCCAACTGCAAGCAGTTCCATCCAGCCTGTAAAATTCCCAAATGCCGTACTGTATGTAGAGCTCCAGATGCATCACTTGGCACTTTATGCACCTTTGAAGAACAGTCATAAGGGTGTTCCTAAAACAGTGTCTTCCCCATGAGTTTGAGAAAGCTGGATAATCTTATGATAGGGCATGGAGACGTGCCAGTTTCCACTCGAAGCATAAACACTGCCAATTTGGCACGCTTTGTAGTTGCTTGTGCAGTTTTCTGCATCCGCTCTACAGTAGCATAATGTTTGTATCAGATTTTTGCATGGCATGCACTAATTGTCAGAATGCAATGTGTAAGTGTCGAGTGCTACTAGCTAATAAGCTTAATAAGTTATACTACTAATGTTAAAGACTGCAGGTGTCCCTGGTACAGGTACTTTATTCTTACATAGTAAATGTCTGGGGGCAAAGCAATCAAGTGAGCTGTACTTTAGAGACCTCTTCATCATGCTCCATTGTGCGCTATTAGCATGACTTTAAAGGCCTTCTTGATTTTCAAGGCCTGATAGGTATTTTTATCCATTTAAGCCCACAAAATATAATACTACACTGTTTTGACATGTATGTTAATAAGAGGCCTATAAGTAAGCTGATTTCTGAAACGAAATATTCTTCACACCTTCAGTTATTCATTTATATTCATGGCAGGGAACAGAATTCATTTGGTATGCTACCAGGGAAAAAGCTCAGCACATTGGGTGTGAAAAAATTTAATGAATATGTTAATACGGGGTACAGCAGAATAAAGACTACGCATCCATATCAGCAGACAGATGGCAGGTATTCATACATTTGAGGGGTCTGTGCTGAAAGTCACATAACTGGTGGTATGCCCCAAAACAAATCCTTCTGCCTGCATTTTATAGTTGAGATGTTCTAAAGAGAAAGTAAAAAGCCTGTTTGAAAAAAACAGGCTAATATTTTTTGGTAACGTCAACTAAGTAGTATATGGAAAATACTTCTAAGACTTCCACCCCACGTTAGCATGGAATCGTTAGTCACAGATTGCCAGGAACAAGGAATTGTTAGCAGCAGCCAGTAACCAAGACCAAGGAAATCAAGTATCAAAAATAAGGGACACTTATTCCCTACCTTCTGTGACTAAGTCAAATCCCTTACCTAGGAGACTGGAATTTTGACTGCAGCATTTCAGGCCCACAACAGAAATTCCCCTGCGTGTTCTCTTAACTTTCAAACTGTTCCTTAGATAAAAAGTTACCGGAAAAATATCTACCCAAAGTGTTTTGCAATTGCTTCTTTCACGAATACTGAAGTATTCGTAACGAATGCCAAGCAATGAGAAACTACGAGTCATGTGAGAGAGGCAGAACTGAGCAGAAACAATAAGCCTGCGCTTGCAGCATTTCCCATTTCACAGCTGCAATGTGAAGCCTGTTAGCATAGGAAGTGTTACACACTCAGTAGATGTAAGGAGAGGTTTGATTTTTTGATCAGCTTCCATAAAGCCTGTATAGTTGCTTTTGCACGCGTACACATACACCCTCTCCCCAGAAAACATTTTAGCCTTCACTTCAGCCATCTGGAAGTCCAGCTTTTAGCCATCTAGTCCGACTTTACTGGACACTGCAAGAACAGTTTTCTGGACAGACTCTCCCAGTTGTTTCATTAACACTATACAATTTTTTAGGATTTAAAAATTCGCAGTTCATTTTGGTCCACTTACTTTTTAACTGTTTTTATTTTTGCCTCTAGCAACTGATTATTGGTTTTGCGGCACGGTACTGAAATAGGTAGATTGCATGTTTTGCAAAAAGTGTGTGGGGATAAGGTCAAATAAAACTCTGTATAGATTTACTGTACAGATTCCTTGAGTCCAAACAGTACAACTTTTTCGCCAGTTCAAAAGTTTGAGATGCAAACAGAGCAGACAAGTCTAATAATACATACATTGGGAGGTCTACAGATACATAGACCCATTTATGGCAACCCAAAGGACAAAAAATATAGGATCTAAATAACAATGGCTTTTTACACTGACTAAATTGAGTCTGTTTGTTTGTTTCCGTTTTTTTTTAATATACATCTTTAAGCACTGTTTTTAGTAAAATAAAAATTACTCAGTAATAAAGATGACAGTTACTATTTCAATCCAGTACCAAAAAAAAAGGATGTTACTGACTAGAGATAAGGGATCTTCTAAACGAGATGAGACAATGCAGGGTGTAAGTGGCATTCAGTCTGTTGGAAAGTGAGACTCCACATTAAATTTAGTTTTTCTGTTGCATCATTTCTGAGTTACAGTTCTTCTCAGAAATGTCAATGCTAAATGAGTATTTATATTCAAGCTTTAGAGCCTTTGTCAGGAAAAGTTCATCAAGAGACAAAACCCCATTATTATTTAGATTAATGCTGTTCATAAGATATAAATCGGTGCATTAAAATATTTTCCTGTTTACATTTAAGGAAAAAAACCCACCAACCAAACCAATAACATTAAAATTCAAGTCTGTCAGACAGGCTGTTCTTTTGCTTGTCCCAAAAAACTGAAACGTCAGCTGGGAGATGAGAACAAAGTACAATATTCTTAGCCTCTTCATAAAGGACTTATCAAGTATTGCTGTCTACCTGTTTTCAGGCACCAGTGAATTATTTCTTCAGACAAGAACACACTTTATGGATACACATTCAAACTCTGAAGGTCTCTGGTTTAAAAAAAAAAATCAAAAAAGAAATAGCAGAAGAAAAGCCTTTACGATTTTCAAGGCTTCTTACTTCCTCATAAGCAAACCATAACCAGAGTATTGCATAGTATTTAACTACGTCCACCCAAAATTGAGTACACCAATGGAGGAGGGAGCTGGTTTAAATTTAGGCAGAAGCTAGGAAAGAATTACTTTAGTTTAGGAGTTAAGTCTGTGTACTTCCTTAAAGCAAATATTCTTCTTTTCGTTCATAATAAATAGGGGCTGTGAACAGAAGTCATAAAAATCAATCACAAATTTTGCAGAAAAAGCATCTTCTAAAGTCAAAAGTATTCTTTTTCATGTCTAGTTTCAGCATGAACAACACAGTTCCTACACTTACACATCAGTATCAAATAATATGAAAGCCTTAGTCAAAAAAACCAGCTTTGGGGTATATTTGCCTATGCTGAAATGAACTTTAAATGTGTATTTATACATAGGCATGTAAAAAGAAAATGTTGTACGTTACCATCCTGCATTCTCCAACAAATTCCGTGCAATGGGCTGAGGCACTGAGCAGTTGTAATAACCCATGCCTATATAGGACCTCCATATCTTGTTCTTGCTTGCAATATTGTATAGAGTTTCAAGGATTTCACTTTCACCTAATTGAAAAGAAATTATGTCAGAAAACTACAGTTACATATAATGCTAGCAGTTTTTAACTGAAATGCCTTGTAGGCCTGTGTAAAAAAAATACAACATTGGTGATGCAAATACAAACAGTAGCAGACTAAGGTACAAACCAAGAACAGTAAAGATAAAATCATAACCTGGTAAAATATTCTGGGAAAGTTTAAATTCTACCAAAATTCTGGAAAATGCAAAAATTGAATAACAACAGGATTTCAATCAACATGGAAACAATAGCGAGAGAAACAGCTGTAGGAAAACAGCCTTTGGAGCCCTTTTTGTGCTAATGCAATATACATTCTGGGTCTCTTGCACATGCATTAAAACCTATCTATCTCAGATGCCACCTTTTATTAGCTAAACCTTGCAGAATCAGCACTGGATGAAGCCACAGCCACCCACAACTTGATTTAGTGTTTCTCACAGAGCCATATTTGCACAAACTGGGCTCACACCAAGCACCCAGGAGTAATTTCTTAGTATTAAATAACATTATTTTCTTGCATTTCCCTTAAATAGCTGATAAAATGGAACAGTTATTTTAATTCAATTTTAGTATGCTTCACCAGTTTATAAAAAAAAAAAATGAACTGTGATTATAGCATTTCTTGCTTAAGAAATTCCATTTCAGATTAACTTTTAAAATAAATTTGGAGAGATTACAACAGAATGCTTTTGAAGTGTTCAGATGGAAAGCATCCACACTCCCTCCCTCCCTCCCACAACTATAGTTTAGTCTTTGGTCTTGCTTCTACGTACTTCTCAGTGCTTCTACGTACTTCTACGTACTTCTCAGTGTCCTGAAGGCTGTGCAAAAAAACCACATTCACGCAATCCGTTCCTAGAAGTCAATGAATATTGCTACCCACCCAACATCTGCCAAAGGGAAAGACTTAATAAATATTTTGGTACCTGAGCTACCTGGTCAGTAGGCTGTCTAAGATTACGCAGAGACTGGCCTGCCCAACCTAACAGACCTGAGTGGAACTGGACACCAGCCCTCTTAGGTGAGGGGAGCGGACCCTTTTTTTTCTCCTTTTCCCCCAAAATCTGACCTTGGAAACTGCTGTACTGGGGCAGCTGCACCAGGTTGTGCTCATTCTGTGCTGCAACTGGAAAAGCAGAGTTTGGAATATAAGGCTACAAATCACCAAAGCAGAGTATCTTGGGCCCTGGAGGTCTCTCAACCTTTTTCTCTCCACAAGTTACTCGAGCAAAGAGAGATCAGGTCAAAACAGTTAATGCTCTGGAATCCAGTGGCAAATAATTTTCCAGGTTTTGAATTAATTTCTGCTGCTGCCATAAACAAGGATTTTGTAACTTTAGCGCTGATTTCAAAACTCCTCTCTCCTCTTCCTTTTACTCAAAGTGCTACTAGGGCATTCCATATATAAAGATTAAATTTTTTTTAAAATCTGGTTTTCAATTAATTTCTTCCACTGTCACATTATACCTTCCACAAAGTTATTTTTTTACTGATCTTCAGTTCTCACTTCAAAGTTCATTTCTTCTCTGCCTTTTACTCAGTGTTACTATTAGATCTAACGTATAAAGATTAATTTCTTGTTTTCAGTAAACTGAAATTTTTTAAGGAGACTCAAGAGTCATGTGTTTATTATACTTGAACTCAGCAACGTCCAGGGCAAAGTTTCTAAAGCACAGTGAGCAGCTCCAGTCCCCCGTACTCCTCCCACACCGTTTATTCCAGACAGATGCACTTTTTTTATTTTAAGTGACAGTTTTAACACTGCAGAGATCTTCCTCTGCCACTTGCAAACCAAAAGTTTGATGAAAGACGGTTTGTATTGCAGAATTCAAGCATCAACGATTTTTTGAAAATGGTAATGAATTTGCTCGTTTAACTCCAAATGCAGTTGAAGGCAGAAGCTGGCTATCATTTAACTTGCTCACTAGCCCAATGTCACAGACAAAAATGCCTTAAGAGTGTGATTTCTGCAGTAAACACATACCACAAATACTGTACTATGTGCCAGATAGCATTTCCTTTGTTTGCCTGACTGGAAGTTTTCTTCTAGAGAGTCATTTCTCAGCAAATACAACTAACAACTACTGCATGAAGACACCAAACTTACCCTAGAGTTCTCTGAAATAATACCAGTTTCCAAAATGATTCAAGGCACAAAGCAAAAAGCCTAGTGAGACCGTAAGCAGCTTCGGTAGCAATTAAGCATAACAGTAGGTCCACGTAACACCTAGAAGAGCTGCGCTGATAGATCCCAACACTGAATATATTTTTGATTATTACATTTTCATGAGCTACCTGTGACGACAGTTACACTATTAGTTTTAATCAGGGTGCTGGAATGCTGGAGGGCACACTCCAGCTTCACCCCATTTACCCTGCTCCTGTGGTCACTACGACAGCAGCAGCAGCAGTACAGGTCCAACCAACATCTCCCATTTGCCCCTTTGAAGAGACCTGGGATGAACGCTCCTTCTCCTGTGCCCCACGCTGCCCTGAAGTAGCTCATCACAGCACGTCTTCAGGAAGGCAGCCCATAAGGAACTGCACTCCCGAGTAACAGAAGTCAATAGTCCCTGATTTGTCTGCACAGCCTGGCTTACCTAAGACCAAACATAAGTCCATGTAGATTTACGATGATTTAATTTTCACGAATTCAGTGTTTGCTTTACACCGACACGGTTCTGAATTCAAGTAAACTGATGCAGGCAAGGGTGAGGGAAATTAACACATCTGTTGGGGTCCAAAGACCGGAGAGCAAGGGAACGAAACCATTCTTAGCCGGGCTCTTCACAGTGGTGCATGACAGCAGGGTGCAAGGCAGTGGCACAAGCTGAAACATGAGATGCTCAAGATAAATGCCTTTATCTTGAATTCATTTTATTGGGTGCAGACTATAAATGCTTTAAGGACCTTGTTCAGCAAAAAAAAAAAAATTGCCAGCTAAGTCACTGCAGTTGATCTTTATTCCCCTCATCAACACATTACATAATATGATCAAAGACAGTACCCAGAATAAAGTTCATTGATCTTGCAGCACTGCTATCTTAGAACCGTGGAGAAAATTCACTAAGGCTCCCAGCAGCAGTTCTGTGAATACACTTCATGACTGCTACACCCACGGGTAAAAAAGGCAAAACATATCACAAAAACACTAAGAGGGAGTGAATTATCATAATATAAAATGATAATAATGTTATTTCTGCTAATGTTATAGTGGTTCGCACAGTAGATTTGCCTTGAAGTTGTGAAATACCTGCAAAATAATACGGTAGCCAAAAAAGAGGGAGACAGACAGAAATCAAGGCTGCAGGAGCAGCCTGAGTTATACAACTTTAAACATACAACACAAAAGGGAGGAGAGACTATTTGACTGATGTAATACTGCTCACATTATGTCAGGTCTTAAAAAAAGTCGAGCTTCTGAGATTGAGGAAACAAGATCTTCAGAACAGCTGATACAAGAAAAAGTGGATGAATTTATTTATCTTCCTTTAGCAACTAATTGGATTTGTAAACCAGATTATATCGAAGCGAAACAGTTCCAGAGCGCTGCCAGACGCGCAATAATGGACAGCACAAGAAAAGCGCCTGCTCCAGGTGCTGAGCCCGACCAGCAACTTCCCACGAGACGGGCAGAAAGCCATCTTGTTGCCCGGCCGCCTCCTCCTTTGGCTCAGGCCGCCTGCTCTCCCCCGGCCCGCCTGGGCGGCAGGGGCAGCCCGAGGATGCTGCGAGCAGCGAAACACACGCAGGGGCCAAAAGCCAGCAACGTGCCTGCCTTTCTCCCTCCCACCCTTACCACCTGCTGCCTTCGGAAAGAGGGGCAACGGCCCCAAAAGCACCGTGAGGAGCAACGCGTGAGGAGCAAAGCGCCAGTGGTGGTACTGCCCATTCCTGCTCCGCTTGTGGCAGCGCTCTGGAGGAGGAGCGCTGCCCCCTGCTACAGGCACCCACAGCCTACAGCATGGGCTCCAGCAGCAGGGAACCTGGAAGGACTACACCGGCTCTAAAAAAATCTGACTGACATTAGGAGACGATGATAAACTCATCCAGAATTAATTTTTTAAGCCGCATTTTTAAATACAAAATTATAGCTCAAGTAGACTTAACTGCATGAGGAGGAGTTAAATTTGAAGATACAAATAGTGTTTCTTACAATAGGACTGCTTCTGAGACGTATCACTTCTAAAAATATTCAGACTGGAGACCCAATTAGTTTTACACAGATTTTATAAACTAACATTTATAAATTCTAAAATTTGAGAATGTAACTGGGAGTATTTTTTGGGGAAAAAAAAAATCATGTCAGAGTTCGTAGACTCTTTTTTTTAAATTCAAAGCCTGAACAAAAAAACAGAAATATGTAACGTGTACAAATCCTACCCATTAAAGATGGACATACAATAGCAGCATTGCAGGGATAAATATGACTGATGCAGACAGTAGGTTTGCAGGGATAAAAGAAAAGAGGATTACTCTTATGTAAGATGATCTGTTCTATTACTTCGAATGGATCAATCACTACATACATGCTGAAGCACCTTCAATACCTGAAGAAAAGCTGATTGTTAAAGTTTACTTACTGTGACAGTGGGAAAAAAGCTCTGTAATACCAGCTGATCACAGTAAAGTATCAAACAGGTGTCTAGCCTTGCTGTAAGCATCAACCAAACAGAAGTGACAAGCCAAAATAACATTTTCCCTGAACTGTATCTGCAGAAAAAGCTGACTGTAAAAAAGCCCCCCTTCCAGAATAGGTTGAGCTACAGGACTGCAACTTACTGTTACGGGATATCAGCCTTTTTGCTGTTTCACCCCTACTGGCTTTCAGTGGCATATTCAGATGGTTTTACAACACTGTCACTAGGCTCATGGCAGCAGGCACTTTCAAAATGGCTTTTTTTCTAGTCAGAACAGGGACACAGATACTTCTGTCATATTTCATACCAAAGGAAGCAAGTAATTTTGGAAACCTCCTAGCATAAGCTACGTTCCTTCTCCCCTCCATCACTGACCATGTATGTATGAGAAGAAATCTACCAATACAGGAACACTAATAAATACTGAAAAAGCATTTTTAGCGTAGATACACTTGTACCAGCAAAGCTTAGCATTTACCAGAATGTCTTTTTCATTCATACACAAGCAAAACAAATGTCCAGTTAAGGCTAGAGGCTTTCCCTGTGAATATATTATGTCCTTCAGGGAAGTAATGAAGCTTGATTCTTCCACTGAAGAGCAGGGCTGTGCTAAAACGTCTAGGAAAAACAACACATGTACAAAAAGATTGTGCTTCTCCTGTAATCAGAGGTTTTATTTATGAGCAGTGGAATATGCGGCACCATTTGAAACATCTCTTTAATATAAACAGGAGGATTGTTGGGGTGTTTTTCTGCTATTGCATACACACAGCCAATTGATTTTCTGTCTTTTAGACTACTTGCTACATTACCAAGGGATCTGTAATGCAAAGTGATCATTCCTACTGCCACAACTAATAAAAATTTGAAGATATGCATATACATCAAATGTACACACCTGAGACAAGACCTAAGGCTATAAAAGCTAAAAACCCCACAAATATAATTGCAGAGACTTACGATACTCACCCAGATGTACTATTTATGCTGTGTGCCTGGTATTCTTGGACTGCGTCTCTAATTCTAGCTGTAAGCATTGACTTCAATGAAACCTCAGTGGAAGCTCAACTGCGTTTCCTAATACAAAGGAGTAGCTCGAGCACGGCTGATTTGTCCAGCTGCTCTCTAACTGTGGAGTCACTGTGATTATGTTTTTTAATTGAAGTTATACAGAAAAGTAGAAGCGTATATTTAAACCACAAGGAATTGCTGTATTAGAAATTTCATAAATGCCGAAGTTGAACACCACGTTTTGAATGACCCTGCCCTGTTCCCTCGTTGCGTGTGTGAGTTTGGAGGATGGTGAGAGCAAAATTGTCTTCATACAAATAAACCCAACATGTTTAAAGTAGAACACAGTTCTTGTGACACTTTCCCAATTTTGCTATTTCCCTTTAACACAAGGAATATGACGGAGAAATAACATACCATATTCACATAAGAAATCCCACACTGGTGACTGGAAAGAAGAGTGTTCTCTCTAATGGTACATTAACAAGGAAGCAAGTTTTACTCAGACTACAGTGTCCTGCATACAAGACGTTCAATGTGAAGTTGCACAGCTTTAAGCTGAGGCTTTTCACTTTTCTTTTACAAGCTGTGGAGTTTTCTGCTACCAATGCAGTGAAAAACTAGTGACAAAAATCTACACATTTAATTACAGAAGACAGTTCATCACACCGGCTGCAAAAGAAAAAGCAGCAGTGTGCAGAAAATAGTTTTCTGTACCTCATGCAAGCATCTCTTTTGAAAAACTCACTGTTGCATGCTGTGCAATGTGAGAACTCTGCATCACAGTCACATTCTTTCAAAGTTTACTCTAAGGGAACAAGAACAGCATAGCAAGTGGAACAAAATGCCAGTGAACTAAATACACTGTTAGCTAATGAGGTCCTGCTGCAGTGAGAACTTGCATGCAACAGAACATAAACTAATGCACAGCAATGGGCATTAGAGAGACATTTCAAAACTGCTATGCAAATCAGCATGAGAACACATAAAACTTCATCAAGATTTTGACTTAGGTTGACATCACTGGTTTAGTTTTCAATAATGTACAATTATTTTAATGCCTAACTGTACTGTATCACTTTTATGTGTGTTTTAGTAATGTAAAAATTTGTAAGAGTATCATATACTAAATGAAAAACAAAAACAAACAAAAAAAAACCCCAAAAACCACAAGAAAGGTTTTTAAGAAGCAGTTACTGTTGACAATCTACATTTAACCCCTCTTACAGAGCTAAAAACTATAATAATATAAGAAGTTCTTTTCTCTGAGGGTAAGTGAAAATCACTCATCAATCAGGGATTACCTTGATTAAAATGAATTAATCATAGGAAAATATGCCATGCAATACTTGCAGCAGTTATACAGACAGAAGATGTGATTAAATTCCACTTTTCTACCCTGCCCCCCACTAATAAATAAAACATTTTAGAAGTAGAAACTTTCAGTCAACACTGTATCCCTCCTGGCTAGATTCTGCCTTTTCGGGCTTTAGTTCTCCTGGCTGTTCATTGTGGTGCTGCCTCTCGCGCGTGATGTCATCTTGGAGCAACCAGATTGAACTGGCCGGGAACCTCACCGGAGCGGAGCTGCAGGCCTGAAGTCTACACTCAAATTACAGCCCACAGATGAGCAATGAAAAAAAAGCCAGCGGGAGCGATTAAACTTTCTACAAATCAGGCAAAGGATCGTGACACAAATATAAAGTTAATACTGATGTAATTGACTCCACCACCTGAACAGCTGCTGAGCTTTGTTAGTTTCAGTGGAATTGCTTAGCTAGGTGCATTTTTAAGTGTTTCTTTCACTCACCGGATTTTCAGCGAAATGTTCACAGGTATTTATGAAGATCGCACTTACGCCGATAGGAATTTTGTGCTGTGATTGCTAACTTTTAAAAACATTAATTTCTAAAAACTCATCAAATCACATCAAGTTTTCTACAGCAATTTGGCTGAACTATTGTCCTGCCACAATTGCTGGCTCAGATGTTTTGTGTTCCTGCAGTTTACCCGTGTCCCTCAATCAGACGGATTAAAAATGCTAGCCATTAGTCTACTGTGTACCCATTATAGGGAGACACGGGGTTTGTATGTTATTAGAATGTGCAGGTTATTACTGGGGTGGTGGGACGACAACAAAGAAATCCTGCAGAAACCTAAGAGCCAACAAAAGACAGCAGCCCATTTGAAGGCACAGTCCACATTATGGGGATGATTTTTAGCTGCACTTTTCCCTCCGTATCAGACTCTTGAAACAAAGTGAAGGCACTGTGGCACTTGAGCCCAAAAACGGGTTTTTGGGCAGCGCTGGGCTGGCACACGCGTCTTCCTACCGATTTCCAACACGAGAGCAAGAAACGCGGCAGCCGAGCTACTCTACCGAGCGGGTCTGCGAAGACTAAAGTGTCCGCGATGGTACCGCCACGCTTACTGGAGTCTTATCCCGCACTTCGCTCCATCAGGGAGATCTGTTCGTCGCACGTCTCAGCGGGG
>VYZM01015823.1:132235-142589 GCA_013398915.1 Dromas ardeola
ATCCCCGCGGGCGCGACGGGACCGGCAGGGTCGGGGCGCCGGCGCTGCCTCCCGGCTCGCCTGTGCAGACCCTGGTGGTGGTTTTCCTAGGAAACAGGGTTTTTCTCCACAAAAGCCTGGCTCGGGTGGAAAAATAAAAAAAGTTTCTGTGTTTCTGCAGCAGAGCGTGGGTTTGCTCTCAAGTTGCTAGCTTTTGGAGGGATAATACGTGCCACTTTCTATAGCTGTTACCGGAGGGGCTGGAGGGGGGGTTCAACTGCTTTAACTTCTGGCGGTGTTAGTCTTGGGGAACAAAGAGGTTAACTGGAACCCACCTTCCCCTCTGTTCCAGTTCTGCATCTCTGAGGATAATACCAGCATAGTTACAAACTTTATTAACAGAACAAAGTGTAGCAACATTGAGGACGTGTATTTGCATCAACATTTAAACAGAGTGACAATGAAAGACAAAAACACATTCCCAAGATATACATTGATTTAATCTTAATTGTATCACAGATTTACTGCCTGTCTTCCGAATTTAATGAGATAACTAATCACTACTTATGAACCTAAAAATAAATTTACTTTGCACCAGAGATCATTGACTCGTGCAAGCTCTCTATTTCTGTAGGAAACATGGCATTACTCCTTTGATATAATCTGAATTATCTAAACTACCCTGTTGTGTTGGTAACTCATACCCGTGTGTATTTTTGGAGTAATGACTCAAGTGCCTGGTTTCACAGTGAGAGTGCCCCAAATTACACACTAAGATGAGATGAAGCTCACTTCAACCAGCAAAGGTGTTTGTTGCAAGGGTTTGCGATATACATCCAATACTGACTTTAACAGATCCAAAGACAATTATATTTCGTTTTTCTCCTCTATATTTTCCTTCTTTATAAATAAAATAGAAACATGAAGGAAATTAAAACTTTGCTATGACTTTTAACTTGAGATGATGTAACAAGAGTTAATAGACATATTAGAAAAAATACATTAAAACCATGATAGTAACTAATTAATTCCTGTTGTGAATTTGTACCTAAACTATCTTTTTAAAGCACTTCCAAAGCTTTTAAAAACAATTTGCAGATTTTTGTCCAAATATTCTTGCAGAATTTGTCCAAATAATAAGTGTTCCTTAAAAATGTATCCCTTTTCTCTGGCGGGTAACATTGGGATGATATTTCTCACAAAATAAGCCATTACAGTCAGCTCACCCGAAATGGTAACTTTGATAGAACTGTTTCTTCAACATGGGGCAAGAGTTGTATTGTTGCTTGTAGTGCTACAGGGAGTGAGGTTGGGAGGGAAGACAGAAGCATCCCAAACATCCCAAACCATGTATTTTCTATCCGCATTTCTGGCTCTTCTAGAACTGAACTCAGTTTTACTTCAATTTGAAAGCTGTGCCTGGGAGGAGGAAGACTGGAGAGATGTGCCAGTGAACGAGGCAGTACTACCACAGCATGCCCACTTCATCTGGAAACCACCATTTCTGGGGTGTTTTTTTAAGCCACTCTATGGCTAAAGCTTTCTGCTACAGAAACTCAGCACAGACTTTACCTTAGCATGGGATACGTGCAATTACTGCAGTGCAGGGATACAAGCCTGGCTTAGGCGCTTGATTAGTTAGCCAGCTCTCTAGATGTCTCCTGGAAACTGTATCAAGGCCTTAACAAGCAAAAGAGGAACCTTGAACAAGAGATGCAATAGAAAAGGAAGCTTTGATGTCAAATCAACAAAACCTGGCTAGTCTTGTAGCTTCAAAGAAATCTATCACTTCAAAGTACGCAGCCAACAAACCCATCTGTTTTCTGCATGTACATCAGCAGAAGGAAGGTTTCCTGCAAGAGAGGACAGGATTGAAAACCAGTGTCTTGCTATTAAAGCTATTTGAGCAAAGCTCAAAGATGCATATGTCTTGGCCTAATGAGCTGACATCAAACAACTTGCTATGTAGCTGCTAGGGATGTCAGTTTTGTTAGATAAAGCACAAAACTCTGAAGAGGAATGTCCTGTATCATTTAAAGTGACATGGTATATGTACTCTTCTTAACAGTGATATTTTTTAGCTTTATTGAATGCTGCAATAAGAAGGACAAAACTCTTGCAATCTGCCTTGACTCCAGTTGTGATTTAGTTAAAAACTCTATTGCAGTTCTAATACTGCAAGGTTTATGGGTGGTGTTGGATTCTTCGTTGGTGTTGGTTCTTTGTTTCGGTTATGAGCTATCACAGTAAGAAAACTGTGTTGTATTCTTTTAAGATTCACTTCAGTTCCCTCCTATCACCCAAAGCTGAAAGTCTATTCCAGCTGATATGCTTCTGCACCACTGTATCACAGAACACAAAGACTGGGTCAGACTGCAATGTCACCTATAACAATAGCCTATTTCTAACACTGGCAAATTACAGCTACCTGAGAAGGAATACAAGACTAGGACAAAAAGATGTATTGATACCACTCTGCAGTATTTCTACAGTCAGTTAGCATCCTGGGATTTCTGCATTTAGGAGTTACCAATGCGCTTTTTTCCCAAATTTGTTCAGCTGCCAACTGAACCCACGTAAACTGTTAGTGGAATAAGTACAACAGCTCACTGGTCAAGAGCAGTCACTTTCTTTCCTCAATCTACTATTCCTTAAAGTCATGAAAAGCACTCATGATGTTAAGGACATTGCAACAAGTGAAAAAACCCAAATCATGTGGGTATCAGTTTCAGACTGACTCTGACATATGCTGACTTCTGTCCTGATGGAAGATTTTTTCTGTAGAAATTCCGTAACAGAAAGAAAGTTTTTAGCAGTTTATATTACCACATCCGCTGACAAATTACTGGCCATCATCAGTATTTTCAAAAGTATCTAATATGTCAAGTGAGGAATGCCTACCAAATCGTCTCTTAATGGCCAGGCTTATTTTAAGTATCAATCCAGATAGGGGACACCCTCATTAACACTTTACCTTTCTTACAATGAAATAATCTTAAAATGCAGGGGCACAAGAGGTGTGAGAGTTTAGCTGTATCTAATTCAAAACTGAAGATCATCTAAATTTCTACTGATAATGGTTTGGAGGGTTTATATATACATATATATAAAAAACTCATTTCCCACCACCAATCCTTATAGATGTAAATGAAAACAGATTGCAAACATATTTTTATGTGTATTTTATGCATATGCTTGTTATCAAATAAAATATTTTAGTCCTTAGAGAATAAAAGGTAAAATACGCAGTTGTTCCTGCTTTTGGGTTTGTACTGTAAACACTGCTGCTACCTTTTAACTTGAGACGTCTTTATGATAGTTTTTTCTCTTTATGAAATGCAGTTGTCATTACACATAAAGAACAATATAGATGTTTACCTAATAGATCAAGCTAGGAATTAACTTAATTTTATTCCTAAACTTACCATTTAAGTGAAGTAGCAATACATCATACTTCTTTCACAAGCAGTTACCAATTGCTACTAGTGGGGAGAAATTACTTCTCACCAGTGCATCTTCATACGCCAGTATTTACTGAGTGAGGGCTGAATTCCCACCTGTTTGGTTTTTTGATGCCTTTGTGCCAGTAAAATTTAATAGCTCCATAAACTGCATGCAATGTGTACCCAGGAAACAGTTTTCATGTCCCTAAACTTAACAGAACATTTTCATGACATGTTCTTTCAATACCCAAACATCAGAATGTGCAGTAGGATAGGCAATGTCATGTTGAGGGCAGATTGCCAGTCAACCACCTACCTATTCCTGAATCCATAATAGCCCCTAGGAGCTTAATGCAGCCACTGCTGCCAAAGGGCCAGGAGTCATTTTTGCAATCTTTAACCACTACTATTTTTTTCATTGATCATAAAATAAAATGTGCACTACTACATAAGATAACACAGCTGACGTGGTGGATTTCTCATGGACCATAAAGGTTTGGGTTTTGGGCTCCCATCCTCCACAAAAGACTAGGTAACATTATCACACCAGGTAACACAGTATCATGTTGCTTCTTTAGGAGCCATAGTCAAGCTTCCTCAGCACGGTGTTTGCTATGTAAACATCTTAATGTTAGATTAATATATATTCAAGCGTTTAAGCAGGTTTTCTTTAACTGACAGTCCCTGAGTGATTGTCTTTTATTTGTTCTGAACGCAGAAGTATCCCTGCACCTTGATTAGAGGTGTAATTGCAATTTCAAACTAACTTGTTTTCAGTTATTTGATAAACTGGAACTAAAGTGAAACTGAACTGTGATTCCTCCCAAGGAAGTGTTTTTACTCACATGCATATCCCTACCTTCAGCATCTTCAGGGTGCAGCTTTCATTTCAGTTGTGGTGTTGGAAATATAATCCTTAACAAAGCTGCTATGTTCCACACTTGCTAAGTCAATAAAACAGACCTAGAATATTCTACAACTCCATATCGTAAATCTCAAAGTATATTTCACACCACAAAGGAATAATAATTAAATATTGGTACAACGAATTGTGTGGAATCAAACGCATTTCTCCTCTTCAAAATTAATGTAGCAAGCAAAACTATTTGGTCTCTGTATATTTCTTAGATATACATTTACAGATGCAAGTGGATATATAATCTACTACCTTTCCTGTTGATGTTTAAATATTCAGATATAGGTTTCTTTCTCTTATCAAATAAACTGCTAGTATGATCTTTTTGACACGGGAGAATGACACAGAGAGGTCTGATAAGGAAGTAAAGGGCTGTGAAGAAAGAAAAGAAAGGAGAAGGAAAAGAAGTTAAAAAAATCCCTAAGAGATGTGGGAGATAGGATCATCTAAGTAACCTTCAAAATTTACCTTGGAGCAAAGTCCTTCCAATCCCATTTCTTGTGTGGGCAAATGGCTGAAGAAGGCAAGTGTCTGAAGGTTTTTAAGGTAAAAGGTTTCTCTGTTTCCTCTGTCAGGGAGCAGCAAGGACCTGCTTTTCCCTCAGGGCAGGTGCTCCAGGAGTAAGGGGTAACTCCAGAGCAGGCAGGGTCGTCCCTGGCAGAGCATGGTCCCACAGGGTCTGGTCATAGCAGGGTGCGCCAGGTGCTTGTAGTTGGATCCATTGACAGTCCCAGGCAAGTGATGAACCAGGTCCGGGGTCCATCCAGGAACTCCAGGCAGGAGCAAAAGGAGATGAGACCAGAGATAGGACTAGGGACAAGGTTTTGAGTTGAATCTGAAGTCCATTCATCAGTCAGGGCTAGACAGTGGACAGTGGACACCCGAGGAACCCATCCAGGAGACAAGCTAGCTACTGTGTAGGTTTGAGGTCCATCCAGACAGCAGGGCCAGACTAGTCTGGAGACCAGCACTCTGGCAAGATAGAGCTGAGGGCTTGGGGCTGAGGTGAAACGAAGACCCTGGGTTCACGGACAGTGGGTGCCCTGTGTGAGGCTCTGGGCCCTGTGTAGGGCACTGTGTAGGGCCAGTAGGTTCTACAGATGCACTTGGGGCCCTAACTTTCTCCTGTAACAGCTGAGACCACCATACGGTTAGCTTGCCTTTGCCCACAGGCTTTTAAAATATTTTAAAAACTCCTGAATTATTCCAGTCCTCTGGCAAACAAAAGGTCTCTTAACCCTTCAACACAAGTTAAACCTTTTTCCTACGCCACCTCCTTTTATGTTTGGAGTTGGGGATATCCACAGAGAAGATAAAGTGAATTAACTCCAAACATCACTGGTTTGTTCTCTGTCTGCCACCTTGCTCCCTCATGCTGTGACTAACTGAACTGCCAGACACCTCTGTGACACATGGCCAAGCAGGGCAGCTGCTGCCGCGTCTCCATGGAAAACACCTCTCCTTCCTGAAAACTGTAGGATTACAATTGAATATGTGGTTTTGTTGTTGGGGGGTTTTTAAATCTTTTTTTCCTTGTTATCACTGCCATTTCTAACAGATGTATTTGTCAAAATCTGCTGTCAATCCTTACAAAAGCCTACCATTGTCCTCTGTAAACCTTCTAAAGGAGAAGCTCAGGAGGATTTATGCTGTTTTTCTTACAAAGTCAGAATTATTTGCTTCTGAGTGGGTGATTTTCTAGTCTTTCTTTTTGTCTCTTGCTCTTTTTTAACTCGGTTCAAAGGTAAGCTTGATAGACCTTGAATGCAAATTTAGTTACTTAATACTGGATACGTTAAACCTCTTATCATGTTATTTGTGTCCATTGGCTTTTAAATACTGAATATGACTATACGATTAGAGCATTGCCTATACAAATACTTTATATCAGTAAATGTTATCTATTAAGAAGACCTATGTAATAGACATTGCATTGCAAGAATTTCTCTTGCCCAATCTAGTTTTATTAGGCAATAAAAAAGTTCTCTCTGGCACAGAGAGGCCTGTATACTGCTGACCCTAACAGGTGCATCATGACGACAAGGTACTGAGATATTCTTTGGGAAATAAACATCTGTCCTCTCTTATTCTTATCTAGAAGTTAAAGGTATTATGCAACAAAGTACGCAGATGGTGAAAATTCAGGAAGTCTAAAAGGTTATTTTTCAGAAGATTCACTTTTGCATATGCATGGAGGTTTATTATTTTTACATTAGAAATGGAATTATAAACTTTGTTCATACTTCAGATAGCACACCAATTCAAACTGCTGAGAGGACAGCTTCAGCAAAAACTTAACTTTTCTTTCAAAAAAAGATCTCAGATCCCAGCTGTCTGTCTGGATTTTCAGTTCAACAGGTGTTAATGAAACCAAACATTAGTTTGAAAAACACTGAATAAAAATCCTCCCCCCTTTGCAAGATTGGGTCACAGCTCATCTTTCAGTGTTTTTGTCTTTTCCAGAGTTTGAACAAAATCACTTAGCAAAAGTGTATCAGTTACAAAGCCATTTTCCTCTGCTCTGTTTGAGGTAAAGGTTTATGAAGTCCTCTTTATAAATCACAGAAACTCCAGTAACGGCATACCTCTTTCCCCTTTGCAGCTCAAAGCAAAAGATGTGGGAGGAAGGAATCCTGCAGTTCCTTACACCGCAAAGCTTCTAGGGGAGTTTCTGAGTCCTCATCTGATGATTTTAAGAGATTGCTAAACCAGTTCTGCAAATGAAATAAGCGATTCCATCAAACCATACTTTCTATCAGGTTGTAGGTGGCCTATAATCAGTTACAGCACTTTGTTTGGTCATAGTCTGACTATACCTACATATACACAGATTAGCCCATATAGCTGCAGATGAAGTTTAATTGATTGAATCAATCCAAGATTTCATTATACCAAGTCCAGCCTAAAAAGGTTATTTGGTCGAATAAGTTTATCTGGCCTGCTAACGGATGACAGAAGATGATTATCACGGTCAGTACAATATAGGAAGCAAGACTGCACAACCAGCATAGTTGAGTGAAAGAAATGGAACTGGTTCTTCTGATAACCAACCAGCAGCTGCTAAGGTTGGTTCACCTATCTTCTTGAAGTACATTTGGAATTGATTAAAGTACCTGATATTTTACCAAGTCCTAAAGAATACAGCTATGTGAGCTCTTAAACATAGACCAAGATTGAATCAGCACTAAAGAATCTGGCTCTGAAATCAAAACTGAATAAATACTTTAATGTTACATAATGTCTTAGTTAACATATAACTTAGAAAAAGCTTGAAATGTTGCAATGGCTTAGTTCTGGTATTAGATACCTTTTTGCTGTTTCTGTTAAAAAAATGGAAAGTAAAACTACCAAACATGGCTAAAATATACACTTTTAAACGTATCAGTTCACACACACTTCCTAGAGGCTTCTTAGGACTCAGCCGTACCTGTTGTAAACATTCCAGCTACAGTGAGCATGCTTTACCTCGAGATGGCATGATCTGACCATGATCGACCATTCACTTACGCTCCCTGAATCCCTCAGGGCTTGCACATGATTTGTACAGCCATGATTCTGCAGCTCTGGCCAAAGAGCCACGCAATAATGGTTCAGTGCATTCATTCACATACTTCACAACTTAACAAGGACTCTTTAACATGATAATGAGCCTCAACTAATTCAGAAATTTGTTATTTCATGGAGTACGGTGAGGCAAATTCCTGTCTCAGGTGGAGAAGGAACAATGCTCAGACCTTGGGGAGCAACTGGAAAGGCAGACTGCAGTAATGAGCTGAAAAATGCAGCTTGGGATATCTACTTTACAGACCACCGTTGACAGGAAATGCTGGTCACTGTCTGTATGGTTTATGGGGAAGGAGGGTGATGGAATAAGCAACCAGTGAGAGCAGAGATCGAGACAGGACTGAGCAGTGGCGAAGAATAAGAGAAAAGAGTTAAGGGGAGTTAAGAATAATAGTAACCGTAGTGCTGATGAAAAAAAAATAATAAATCAAGTAACTACCTATTTGCTAAATAAGTTATGTGTCCTAGGGAGACAACAGTGACTTTAAATATTCTAAAAATATATTCCAATACATATATCTAGAGACTAGATTAAACCTGCAAAGGAAATCCTAAATCTTCATGATTTTTAGTGTTTCATTTTGTTTGGATGCAAAATACAGCAGATAGGTCATATTCTGCCATTAAAATAGCATGGCAGTGCACAAGGATGGGGGAGTCTGAGAAATCTCAGATGCTACTAAGAATTCCTTTGCTGTATTTTAACATAGTGACATGGAAAGAGCCTGCTATGTCATATAATTTTCTCATTATAGCCATTCTCTCAACGAATGACATGGCAAAATGTTACCTAATAGATGAACAGAAGCAAAAGGGAGTTAGAATTTCCATAGAACTAGCATCTGAAAATTATGTAGTTTCATATTACATCTGCCTTTATGAAACACTGTACCTGTTATCCATGGATTAATCTGAAATGTGTATCTTGATTTTCCAATGGACGCTGAATTAATTAAAAGCAGGCTGTTAATTTATTACTGTGGTGATGAGAACATTAGAGATCACCATCTTCTAACAGTGCTAATATATTAGCCTGCCTAAGTGCAAATATTTAAAATGTATCTTCTCTGTGCTTACGTTTACCAGTTGCAAAATGGCATTATGCAACTCCGTCTTTGGCAATCTTTTTAAAAAGCTGAAATAAATAATAGGACCAACTCACCTTTACTTTTTACTTGATTAAGGTTAACATAACCCAGAAGCAGGGTCTACGAAAATTTTGCAGAGGGAAAGAGCACAATTGCACTTCCTCATCTGAATGACAACTGCTTTTTAAAACAGTGTGCCACCACAGTAACCTCTGCCATGTGAGCATAAGGAGCTTCCAGAAACAAAAACCCCATGATCCTCCTTACTGCTTCAAGAGAATGCTTGCCCTCTGTTGATGAACATCAACTCTAGGATATAATTAAAAGAGGGAAATAAGTCTTTCCAAAGAATCAGTCAAGGCTCATTAGCAGGGAAAACACTGGGCAAGGAGCATTGACTAATACAGACTGTATCTTCTTGCCTAAGCAATTTTTAATCAAGGTAAGCAATATGCACGGTTAAGTGGGACTTAGTACTCAGAAGCTCTTAAAGTAATAAAATGCAATAGTGGCAATGAAATAAAAAAAATAGATTCTTTCTGTTTCACTGGTCGTATCTCATTGTACTAACTCCTTTAGTCATACATGAAATAAGCAAAGAATTAAAGTCAGATCACCCATTATTAAGAAGCAGATAGTAGAACCTGAAAAATTATTACCTTCCATTTTAAATTTCTGACCAGTACCAAGTAATATGTGTCACATTTCTCTAGTTTATAAACTAGCCTGAAAATTTCAGTAATTACTAAGGAGAAAATACTAGAAGAAATGAAGCGGACAATGGATGAGGAGACCTGAAATAATTACATGGAGTTAAGACACTTTAAAGCAGTATAATGATCCGCAAAGCAGGAGTAATTTATCTATGAAAACGTATATGAAGAGTAAAATTTATGAACACAACAATTAAATGTTCAATAAAATAGATGGTCGTCCAGAGAAAAATGGAGAATTTACAACACTCTAACTAAAAAAATCTGAGAATTACAGCTTGAAGGATTATTTTTCCTTCTAAAATGATTTTAATTGTCTGAGGTTTTAGTCCTGTTCAGAAGTCAATGCAGATACATCTATATCTGTGCAGATAACACAAAACATCTCAGAACTCTCCCTGTGGGTACGTTAAGCCATTTGCAAAATTTATTTGCTGCCCTATAAAATATTAAGTAAATTATTCACTAATATATAATATAAAACTGGTTATTTCTTTTTCCAGTTCTCATGAATGGAATTCTTCATAATCTGTTTACTTAAGAAAGACCCAGTAGAGTCCAACATCGTGTCAGTCATACGGTTGTACTTAACAGAGAACTTAACACAAAACTCTTTGCAAGAATTAAAAAGTTAATGTAAAATCTAACGTC
>VYZM01015823.1:142626-156128 GCA_013398915.1 Dromas ardeola
ATCCCTTTCCCCCGCAATGATCCCGTCATATTTCACTACATGCTCCTCTGCCCCGCAGAACTTGTTGAACTTGTTTTGATAGCGGATTTAGAAGCAGAACGCTGTTGGTTTGTAAACTACTTCCTGTACACTTGTTACGGGTTGAATAAATCCTAACCCTCTTCATGATCCTTGCCTTCCGATGTATCTCAGTATTCCTCTTTGCCAGTTTTAGAGGGCTTCAGGGAGCTAAAGGGCCACGGAAGGGCCATTGGGATGGAGCGGGGGAGGGCTTTTGGTGGGAGAGGATCTGCCAGCTTCTCTGGTAAGTAAATACCATCAGCATGTGCTTGGGCTTGTGAAAGAACAGAATGTTAAATTTGAGCGTCACTTTGCATTGATTTAGAGAGATATACAAATAGTTCACAGAGCTGTAATGGATACCATGCCAGTTTTAAAAATAACAATAAACAGGGTGAGAAACATTTGTTTCATAGCTGTTTTTAGAACTAACACCAATGAAAAGCACTATTTTAATGCTTCCTATCTTTCAAACTTGGTCAATTTTGTTCTGAAACGTGGCCAATATTTTGTACTTTTGGTTTATCCAGGACTGTTGAATGACCCTAATTTTCAGTTAAATACAGAACTGGTATTTAGTAGGGGATGAAAATATTTCTATTTATTAGCAAAGTGCCCTCCTTTTACCTTTCTACTCCACAAAAATCTGTGAAAATTAAATCATTACCATCCTATCTTCCATAGCTCATATGTTTTTTCCAATAACTCATATTCTATTTTAACAGTCATTTCACTCCTAAGTTAATTAAAGTATACTACACACTGCCACTGCTTTTTACTTTATATGGAATAGAATATTTTTCTCTTTGTAGATAGCTACCAGTATATTTTTTTCCCCCACAAATAAAAAATAAGAAGCTGAGTACCTCCCTTCCCATGATGGTCTCATGTGCCAAGTGCAACTTGTTCCCCATGCTTTTATACCTTTATATTCTTCTGTAATGGACATGGTTATGTTGTCCTACCTCTCTTCAGCCCTCTAGATCAGTTAAGCAGTCCACGGGTTGGTGCTGGAGCCCAATGAAACAAAAGTGTTTCCAGCTTCTCACTATTCAAGAGAGATTGCTATTAGACTATATAGTTGTCTAACTATGTGAGATCAAATCTTTTCAATTTTTTCTTAAGGATGGCATTTTGTTCTACCAGTGATCTAACTTTTGCTATGACGTATGTACCTGTGAAATGGGCTTGATTATACTCTAAAGATTGTTGAGCTTCAGATGACAAAAAATAAACAGCCAGAAAAAGTATTAAAAATTGCCATGAGTTACAAACTCATAGTGTTTGTAATTTTTAAACTGGTAATGTTTGTAAAGAGGTGAAGAAATCAACTAGGCAAGAAAGGGAATTAATATATTAATGTATTTAATACATTTCTACCCAGGGTAACAGGAAGGATACTGAAAAAAATTTTGAAATCCTTCCTTCTGGCATAAACTCTGCCAAACAGGGAAGAAATTTACTTGCTGTACTGGCAACCTTTTCCTATAGTCAGTGCTTTACTGCAGGAATAGATTGGTGCTCTATCCTCCAAACTCTGTTCAGGCTTGCATCCAGCAGCTACACCACATGGCAGCAGGCAGAATCCTAGAAATCAGATTATTTGAAAAACTTGCCTTTGATGCTCAAGCTGTGAAAATGAAGGTATTAATGCATTTCAGAGAGTCTTGCTTCTACAGACTAAAATGATCCTAGTCTTAGCTCTTTCATTTTTTTTCCCCTTATATACCTTTCCTTTTTCTGCTTCTTTTGATTTCTAGGTTCTGCTCTGCTGTTCCCATTTTCCTTTCGTTTTCCTCAGTTTTCTTTTACAGCAACATCCCCCTTGCTGTTACTTCCTTTGCTGAATAACATTTATCTTCTTTCCTCCTTCTTATAGGTAGAAACACCAGTCTGAGACCTCACTAAGCACAACCACGCACTCTTTATTTATATTTCAACTTCTGTTTTTATACATCTTTACATATAAACTACTTAATGGCTCATATTTTTATATTCTAATTCTGTGTATCAAAATAATGGCACTGATTAAGGCACCTTCTTTTCTTCAAAACCATAGGCATGAATTCTAATGCACATGGGTCTCTATAGAAATAACTATAATCTTTGCTTTTAAACCCCCCCTCGTACAATAAGCAATACCTAGCAAGTCTAGTTATGATTACTGTCTTCCTCTTCTGCTACTTGTGGTATTAGATTTCACTATCACTCTATTATTTGGGAAAACTAGATTTTGTGTTCCACTGTACCATAATATTGTATTGATACATAATTCAGCATTACAAATTTTTTTGAAGTTAACTGTAAGTTATTTGTTGATAAGACATGAATAGTCTTATCTCTAGTGCTGCAGTAACTCACTATTGTTAAGAAAGAGGAAACTTTACGTTTCCATCTTTTTTTTCCATCTCTTCTCCTGTTCTCATTTGTGAGGTTCCTCCTCCTTCTTGGATGATGAATCATTTCATCTTGCTAATCACGCAGGAAACCATCTTTCTTTTTTTCTGGGTTAGCTTTCTGCTTAGTTAATGAGCTTGATCAGCTAACAAAGAAGTCTAGAAAGCGGTGGGAGTGTCTCGAAGTGAGAGAGGGAGAAGCAGCAGCAACGAGCTGTTAGAGCCACACGTTATCTACTGAAATTGCAGTCTTAGTGTTAGGATTTCCATTTACTAAAATACAGAGTAGTAACCTAAAATGCCTGAAGTGTCTTTCAATAGTTTTGGCTAGAGGGGGGAAAATGGACTTTATTGTACTGGAGTCTTTATTTTGCCAGAGTCAGGTCCTCAATCGTTTGGATTTCATTCTTTGTAAAACCATCTGTAAATTAACCTGAAAACACAAGATATATGAAAACAAGTAACAGGCATTCAAGCTTTTTTTTTGTAGCATTCCTCCTGACCCAAAAGGAGGAGAAATATATAAGGCAGGTTCATGCCAACACACTGGAGTAGGCTGTTTCAAAGCTTCATAAACTGTAAACCACATGTCTTGCCATTTGCTCTTACACTGCCAATTAGTGTAGTCTGATGACTACTATAAATCTGAGGAGCGTCCAATAGTGACACTCACGAGAGCTGGTTGCCATAGCTGTCAGATTAACCTGTATTTCATTTTGCCTCGGAGCAGGGGAATGCAGTACCTTCTGGCAATGCTGGGGCCAAGTATACTCAGTGTTACCAGTGCCTTGTCAGTGTCCCATCTGTTTGTAAGCTTGCCTTCCTGTTTGTAAGCTTGCCTTCCTTTTTTTTTATTTCCTTTTTTTTTTTCTATTTCTTTTTTTCTTCCAGTTTACCAAGTTATTTATGTGGATGCAACCGCAAATAAGCAGCAAAGTTGCAGGGTACAGTAACTGTTATTATATAGAAGTATTTACAGCAATTTGACAGAGAGACTAAGAATGCTGGGGTTGTAGGGTGTTAGGAAAGATGGGAAGCTCACAGCAGCTCATTTAATTTCTGTATAAATTAAATGTGTATTCATGTGATCTCTCCCTCAGCAAGAACACCAAAAAAGGAAGGGAAAAAAGGTATTTCCATCTACAGCTGGATACTGTTAGCAGGACTTTTTCTAAAGAATGTAGGAATTCCCAGAATGCCTTTTAAACTGGATAGCAGAGAAGCACAGCCTACAACTATGAAAGGACTTAGCTTCCTTCTATCCAGTTGTTGTTGTAGGGTGTGAGACTCTTCTCATTAATCAGATTTCTTAACAGTATCTCCCATATTGTTCAGGCAGTTTAACTCCTTTAATTTGAACTGAAATGATTCAGTGAAGTGCTATTTTAAAAAATATTTTTAAACGTTATAAAGAGAGTTTAAGAGACAAACAAATGAAAAGTTGTACTAATAAAAGGATGCAGACGGACAATGAGCACCACATAATTAGTGATGGTTTGCACTGATCGCTATTGAAAATGAAAGATGTCACATACTCTTCTGTTCACACCAGGTGCCTAGTGCTTTTGTGACATCTCTGCACTGAAAAGCCCTTTCTATGTACCGATTCAATCTCCTAATCTATCAGAAAATTGTCTTCTTTTTTTTAATCACTTGATTAATAAGATGAGTCAGCTCAAATGGAGGGTCTAGTAAGCTCCAGAGCTGATGCAAGATAAGTGATGTAAGCAAAGTGTGTGGGGGTACGTGTAAAAGAAATGTGATCTCATCTCAGTAGAGGCATGCTGTTGGATTGACCCAAGTTGTGTTAAGAGAAATACCCTGTATACAACACAAACGCCACCCACTGCCCACCACATTTAGGAGCAGAGAGCAAAAGATGACACTGTACATTGTGAAAAGGCTCAGCTTCTGTTTGGCCATGCCTTTGAAATGCATAGAATGTCACATTTCATTATCAAGCGACATTTTGGAAAGCACAGTTTTTGGTTCAGCCCAACATCAGGACTTGCATGTGCGTTTTAGCGATTTTACTGTTTTATTCGAATCAGCTTACTTCAGCAGTGCTACAATTAAGTTAAGTGCATAGTTCCCTCCTCATCTTCTTCCCACAAGTTAATAGTCTTCATACTGTTAGTCTTGGGCTGAGGCAGTTCTTTAGGATGTTTACTGCAATACCATATATAATTTCCTACATCTCCCACCCCTACTAACATTGTTTGCTTCTCTGTCACTCGCTGTTCCCTTCGCCTTTTTCATTACACTAAAATATCTCGTCGAGTACATTTGAGCATGTATTTGAAGCATGTGCTCTTCTGTACATGCTGTAGCCATCTGATGTAGCTTTTTTTCTCATATTCGTGAAGACTTTATCACTGTGTGAAACGGTGGGTAAATTTTTCCGTTTTGCTATTCTTTTTTGTATGAGTGAAGCCAATCAATTCCACGGATGTCTGTGGAAGAACAATTTGGCTCAATGCCTTTGACTTTTAGCTGTTCAAGAGCCATTCTTTATTTCAGGCATAACGATTAAACCAAAAGAAAGTGATTGCACATAATGCATAAGAAATTTAAAAATGGGGATTAGCTGGCGCCACAGCTCACAAAAGAATTAACAGACAACATTGTGTGACCCAAAGCATTTCACCATCTGTACTTTGCAACACATGGAAGAGCACACTGAAGTGATAAAAGGGACACAAAGAAAAAAGAATAAAAGGCATGTTAGCTGTGGCTCAGCTGGAAGAGAATACTGCTTGTAGCAATAGGCTCTGAGATCAAATGATGAATTTGCTTCTTTTAAAAATCAAATAAAAGGTATAAACACAGTAACACTAATTCAGCAGTGTGTGCTCTCAAAAACCTGCATAGCCAGCTGGCTTACTCATTTTAACTGAATTTCTAATTTGAGATTCTGGTCCTATAATTAATTCTATGATGTCCTAAGATTTTAATCCTGTTTAAAAAATTAGAAGCTATACCAGCTGTGCAGGCCCCAATAAAATGGGTTTGTCCCAAACCTAAAAAAAATTCTTCCTTCTTGTTTGAATATTCATCTTCACATTATCATTATCCTGGGTTAGTCTTTTATGCACATGAAACTCTCAAAACTTAGTGAAGTCACATGGGTGCTGCAGAGAAAATGGGCAGATATTGGCCTTAAAACTTCCTCTTCTCAAAATCTCTTCTCAGAGCGCAATTCCAGAAGTAATCCCACATTTTGCCAGGAATTTTATTTATATACGTGACAGAACTACTACCTTCTGCTTTGAATACATCTCACTGAGCAGCAAATGGGAATTTAGAGCTAAACTGGTACTCTGTCACATTTTGCACATTTGTGTGATAAGGTAGAAATGCAAGAGAATTAAGCTGATGAAAGACATCCATTTTTGTGGAATTTCTGACCCTTTCTTATCTTTCCTTGGATGACTCCTGGATTGGAGCCATCACTGATGTCATTCAAGCTAAAAACCTTGGACTACTGTCTCGTAAAATGTCATCATTACCCTGGACAGATGTTTGAAAGTCCCTTTATGTCTTAAAAACCAGGTAGAATAAAAATAAAGAATGTGCTCTTCAGAAATGTTATATGTTGATATATGTCATGCCAACATCCAGCAGATTAGTATATATATTCCACCACTGCACAGTGGTGAGGAAAAACAACAAAAAAACCCCAAGCGTCACCCTCCATCCCAACTTACCGTCATTACAGAAACCTGTCCTATTGCAGTACTAAACTGGAACGTTAGGGTTCAAAATCTCTTACCAGGATTGGGAGTTCACATAGGGAGGAAGAGTAATGTGATTGAAAGTAAGATATGGAAAGGGTATACAGAAATAGAATAATAAAAAGCAAACAACATAAGAAGCTGAATTTTTAAAATGATATGAAAACAGGAAGACCAGAAGAAAGATCTTCAGGAGTGTTCATATACTTTTTTAAAAACAGTATTCACAATGTACCCTCTTACTGGATGTGTCTCCCTTCATAACTTGTAAATCATATGCATCAGCCTGGAACTAGTATTTATTCCATGACTGATTTTAGTCTTTTCCATTTAACAAAGTCACTTTGTGCATTCTTAATAAAGTCAAAATACACCAAGATGAGAATAATACTCTACACACATCAGAAACTTTACTCATTTAATGCTTGTTTAATTCCACTGCAGCAAATGCTATTCTTCATTGTTTTACGGATAGAAAAAACAACATAAAAATTCAATTAAGTGTCAGATGAATGAAGTCAGTAAGAATATTTTTGGATTTCCTCAGGTACTCTGATGTTGTAGGTACTATTATACTATTAATGGGATGGATAGCTGAGTCTAAGGACAACAAATGCTACATGAAATCATGTGTGAGGACGAAAATGTATTAATCTTAAGAGCTGCTTGTTTGATACGTTCCAAGATCTTCAATTCAAGGTTCTGAATTCATGTTGCTTCTCAGAGCTGTGAATTTCACTAAAGTGAAATGAAAATGAAAAAAAGAAAAATTCTTTGTACAGAATTGTGTGGACTTCTAAACTGAAAATAAAGCAATAAAATGGAGTATCAAATTAAAATAAAGTAAAAATTTATTTCAGTATTTATTTACATTACATTAACTCTGAAAATGAGCAATCTTTTATGATCATGGGAGCACTAGATTTTCCTTCAGGCTGACTTTTCTAGTTAGTCAGCTTGTGGCAGAATCCAGGTCTATCACATTTTGGGGCTTTCTCAACTCAAAAAAGCCAAGTTCGATGACTGTTCCCTGCACCAGGCCAACAGGTGCCTTTTTTTGATTGGAAAAAGTTGCCAAATGTTAGTTTCTGCACTGCTTTTGGAAAAAATACCATAGTTCATCCAAATAAATTTATCTTTGTGGTTTCAAATCACAGCAATCACACTGGCTAAAACAGACATTCAGCTCTTTCACTGTATCCTGCAGTCAGTACTTGCCCAGTTAGTGTCCAGTGTTTCCTCTCAGCTCCTCTGTTATCTTTCTTGGGCAGAGAAACACTCTTCAAGACAACAGTGAAAAAACCTCTCTCATTCACCTTCTCAGTTAAAAAGGATGGAATGTATTTCTGGATGAGGGCTTTATAAATGAAACGAATTGATTTTTCTCAGTTCAGACCTCAAATCAGACAACTGCAAAGAACAGTGACAGTTAAATGCCACTTGTTTTGTCAGAGTCTGGGTGGATCCAGTGGACAGTTTACTGAGGTTTAAATTTATGGTTTAAGTGCAAGCCGTTAGATTACTGACAGACCTAAGCCTTGCTGTCTTTCTGCTGTTGCAGTCTAAGCAGATTAGTCCTCTGTACGGAAGAAAAGACACATTAACTGCTTGTGGACAAAACAAACAGAAGATAAAGACTGCCATCTATCGCGTGCTGAAAAAACCACAGCTTCTGCACAGAGCAAAAGAACATGCTGCCAATCCAATGACGGAACAAAATCAACAAACAGGGCAGTAGTAAACAGAGCGTAAACAGCCTCTCTTCTAGGGGCTGTTTAATGCACTAAAAGAGGATTCTTTTCTTATGGCTGTCCTGAGTTCAGTGCTGCAACCATCTCCATCACTTTCCCAATAAAAAGATTTTGGTTCCCCTAACACATACCTTCTTAACTAAGTGGTATGTGTCTTGGCTCTATGCCCAATTTATAAATTGAAAAACTTTCCTTTCCTGTATTTCAGTGGATATTGGCATCAATAAATCAAATTCATAGGTATAAAGTGCCTGGATGAGGTACTTAATCACAAGATGTATCTGCATCCTTTTTAGGGTAAGCTTACATACATTAATTCTTTTATTTATTTACAGTGCAGGGAAAGAAAAAACTCTGCATTCTTTGCCCTGGTTTGAATATTCATCTTCACCTTGTCATTATCCTGGGATTGTCTTTTATGCATATAAAACTCTTAAAGCTCAGTGAAGTCACATGGATCCTGCAGAGAAAATGGACAGATATTGTGAAAAATTTGACCCAGAACACTATTAAAATAGGTCAGACAACTCGTACTGAAAGAAATACAACTTCGCTGACACAGAGGGCAGACAAGGTGGCCTGATTCCGTATTGCTAATTTTTCATCCCTGTCACACTACAAAACAATCTTCTTGACCATCTGTGCGGTACTAGTGGAAATCAGCATTACATTTTTCATAAAACTGACAGCATGAACACGACCAAAGAAAAATCTAGTATTCCCAAATTATGCAAGATTATTTAACCTTTGCTCTTAGATACTAATGAAACCTTTGACTGCTCTGCAACTGAGCTCAACTGGCTAGGAGACCAGAACTGGGCCTTTGAGACTTGATGCTTGAGTAGACTTGCAACGCACTGTTCCAGACCTATTGCCCAGCACAGCCCATGGGCATCCTTTAACTAATATGGCATAATCTCTTTATTTTATCCTGACAATTTTTGAGGAAAAAAAGCTATTGGCTGAAAGGAACACGGTCTGGATAGGTAAGGTTTTTCATGGAAGTAATCAGTATTAAATACAATAAGGCTTCCTCTATGTTTAACGTAAAATGTCAAGAATAAATATAACAAAAATAAGTATGTGAATTCCCGACTCAGAAGCTGTATTTATGATTATCTAGTTTGGCCTTTGTGTTGAAGTTTAGGCTGGGCTAGCTATTAAATGAACAACAGATGCTCCCTCCCCAGAAGGGGAAGGGAGAGAGACGTATGGGTTGGAAAAAACCCTACAACAGCTATAATGAAATATTAATAATAAAAGATAATAATATTAATAAGAAAATAATTAAATATATACAAATATATTCAAAACTAACATTGAGCTCCCAAGATGAGGCTTTGAGCAGCCTGGTCTAGTGGGAGGTGTCCCTGCCCATGGCAGGGGGATTGGAACTAGGTGATCTTTAAGGGCCCTTCCAACCCAAACCATTCTATGATTCTATGATCACATCACTGGAAAGCACTGGGACTGGACTCAGCGGCAGACACGAACTGCATTCAGGAACACATGGATCTGGATGAAAGGCAAACAGACAGAGTCCTCCTCTGACACCTGCCACTGAAGAAAGAGGCTGACCCCTTGGATCCCTCAGCTTTTTTGCTGAGCATGATACAGACGGGATGGAATATCCCATGGGTCAGTTTTGGGTCACCTGTCCTGTCTGCTTCTCCGCACAGGTGCGACCCTTCTACACACTTCTGCTTCTGACCCTCCAACGTGGGACATAACAAAGTTAGCTGACCTTGGCTGTTATAGAGTAAGTATAAGCAAGAGCCTCTCCACATACCATTCCTTGGTATTAACTATAAATATCAGACCTTAGCACTGCTAGAAGCAGACACTGTCTGAAAAATACACCTTTAATTTCAGACAACGCAGTCAGTTACAAGAGACTGAACTGAGAAGTAAAATTACTAAAAATTGGTTTTGTTATATCTCAAACCAGGACACCTTTGTAACAGGTGCAGAGATATTCCGGAAATTTCTATATCAAGCTAATAACCTCTGTCTGAATTGGAGCACTCAGAATACTTTTGATCTGTATATAACAACATTAACAGAAGGAGGATACCTACCGTCTATATCCCTGGGTAAATTAACTCCCTATTTTTACTGTTACTGCTTTTACAGTACATCATTCACAGGTTAAATATGATTAACTTCATTTTCATGTCACTGAAATTCTTAACAGCTACAAAGTTCCGTAAGTGAAGGAACTTCCAGAACACTAAGAGAGCTTAATATTTCTATCAACACTTTAAGATGAAGACATGATGACAAAGATGTAAAATTGACAAAAGATACATAGTTAAAAAAAAAGTTATTTATCCTCTGTAGTCTGCAGAACATATTTTTTGTAACACTGCTAAATTGCACACTATTAATTAAACATACAGGCTACAGAAGATTTCAGCCAGGATTACATTCAAACAGCCAGAACTCACGTCCTGATTTATAACTCAATGCAGTATAACAGAAATTACAGCAACCTGCACAATCTAGACAATAATATCAAGAGCACGGCAAAATCTGTCTCACTGCCAACAGCTTCTCTGCCTTGGGCTAGCAGCGCTTTGCGTCTGGTGTTTGCTGCCACCTCATGTGTTTTAAGAAGTATTGCACTGGAATTCTACAAGAGAACTTTTTCTGCCTCAAAAGTAACCTTACTTTAGATAGCTATGCTACTCATATTAAGCAAACATGTCACTTAAAATTCTGAAAAGATTTCATAGTATTCCTGCTACACAATATGGAAGTAACCTACATTCAAAAGCAAAAATTATATATTCTGCACCAATTTGGGTGAAATACTGTGCTGCGTCCAGTTTTTGGCTTTACAGTGTATCAAAGGCATTGACATACTTAAGTCCAGTGGAAGGCCACAAGATTGTCAGGGGCTGGAGGATATGATATATGAGTAGCGACTGAGGCGTCTGGGTTTGTTCAGTCTTAAGAGGACAAGGTTTCAGGGTGATCTTACTGCTGTCCACCATTACCTAGTGTGAGGGCATATAAAGATGGAGGCTCCTTGGAAACACACAGTGATGAGACAAGACAAACATATAAACTGCAATACAGGAAGTTCAGATGATATTAAGTAAATAAGTTTTCACCATGAGTAGTACAACACTGAAACAGGGACTTCAAGGTGTCATGGAGGACAAACTCGTAACTGCTTTAAACAGACATGAACTCCTAAAACAGGAGTGGCTTCTAACTCTGCTGAGTGGGCTGAAAGAGAGAAGGTACTTACACTATCATACAGCCAAAAAGACAATTTTTGGTCAGAAGCTTGTGCTTCTTAAAACAGCAACTTAAAACAAAGGTGAGGGAACTTAGGGGTTACATCCTTTTTTCTTAGTGGCTGTGGTCATGTGACCAAGGTTTTTGTTACTAGCCAACATTGACCTAAAGGCAGGGTCCAGAACATGAAAGGCAGGAACAAAGTGCAGAAAAGCTTATTTAAACCTCAGTAAGAAAAAAATTCTTCATGCCAGGTAGAACATGTGAGCAAATTCACAGGTGCTTTGAGATGAATCCATGAAAGTAAAGAAGGTGATCAGTGAGTACTGAAAGCACTGTGCTGGAGCAGTTTAATAAAGCTAAAACATTTACCTATTGACCATGCACAGCTACGTAACTATTCTGAAGGTGGCCAGTGTCCTTATTTCCATTTAGCAAGCCAGACGTGCTAAGCTACTGGCTTTGAAAAATGACATCAAGGGATAGGTTTCATAGCCATAGCACCATGAGGGTTAATGTTTTCAGATTACCCACCTGCATCCTCAGTCCATCACTTGTGAGAGAAGAGACAGAAGCACGGAGAGGTGTACGCTCTGGCAATGGAGTAACACACTCCAGGCATGAAATGACCTCACAGAGATTTGTAACCTGAAAGAAGACCAGATGAAGAGAGATGCTGTCTCACTTTCAAGAGTCACTGCTGTACTTTCTCATCAACAAGTCCTCAGCATCAATCTTACAGGTCATATTTGAAAACAATCCTAAAGCATCAATCTTTTGCGCTTTATATTTGAATTAACAAACATGGAACAAACCGAATGAGAAACTGCATTCAACTGCACTGTTTTCCTGTAAGCATTAAATAAACATTTTCTTCGTACCCCCAAAGGCTTGAGGAAGAAAGAAAACAACTTCCTCTGTTTCTCCTACTTATATTCAGTGAAATAGAATTCCTTTCCTAAGGCAGATGAGGATGATGCATTTTAGACATTGCTGGAAATAGTGGTGCCTTACATTCAAAGATATGGTTGCATGAGGTTTTTTGGGACTGAAGATATAGTATACACAGAACTATTATCATTTAATGTATAGTACTGTGTCCAAACGGCAAAATAACATAACAGTCTCTGAGCACAGCAAAGTCATAGCATCAGATAAGTTCCTTAAAAAAAAAATCCTGTATTTTCAGGTTTCATTAGTACTGAAAAAAGTCTTTGGCACTTACAGATAAATTCAAGTGTAAAGTAAAACTTCCTTTAACATGATAGGTATGGCTGAAGAAGCACATCTAAAAAGTATTTGTCCTTTTTTAACTTGTCCTAGTTATCTTTTGGTATTTTTTCACTTTCTTGAACATAGCATCCAGAAGCTAAAATGAAGGATAAAGAGATAAAGATCAGAGATTACTGATTAGTAAGAAAAATCAAAGCATATCACACAGTTAAAAAACAGACTGCTTTATTTTAGCAGCAACCTGGACAGTCAAAATCACACTGTACTGTGGCACTGCAGAAAGTAAATGCATGACACACAGCATTGTGGGGCTTAGTCACTAAAAGTAACATTTAAGTTCTGGAGGCAACATCACTTTCATAGAGCAGTACTGACTGATAAGGGACATGACGGCGTAAAGGAGATTAGGATAACCAAGTCGGTTTGCTATGACAGATCGCCCATTCATACGGACTAGCACGGTCTTGCCTGTTACGCATCGCTGAGGTTAACGGACCGACCGCAGCCTTAGGGCTTCTGTTTTTCTCAGGTATTCCCCGGTCAGTGCCGCGGCCGGCGGAAGGCGACGCCAGCTCTCCGTTCAAGAGCACGCACGGCTGAGAGGCGGCTGGGACAACAGCGGCAGGCTGGCGAGACGCGGAGAGGGCACCGACACCCCTCCCCCTCACCCCGTGGCCAGCTCCCCGAAGACCACAACTTTCCCCAGAGATACCACTCACCCTCCGGCTGGAGGGGCGGCTAGCCCCAGCCTGGCCCACCCGGCGGCCGCTCGGCAGCAGAGCCCGCCCGNGCGCCAACGGCCGCGCCGCCCCCGCCCCTCACCCGCCCCCGCGCCAGGTGGCCACCACGTGGCTGCCGCGTCACCCGATCCCCCGCACCTCCCCGCCGGGAAACACCAGCGCCGCCGCCCGCTCTCGGCACGTGACGCGGGCGCCCCTCCTCCGTCACGTGGTTTGGACTCCCTCCCACGCCCCGCCCGGGCCTCCGCGCTTCCCCGTGCGTGCGAGGGCTGCGCGCATGCGCAGGCGGCAGCTGTCATCCGCGCAGGGAGCGGGGCGTCCCGCGGGCAGCGGCAGGACAAA
>VYZM01015823.1:156672-184430 GCA_013398915.1 Dromas ardeola
GGTGTCGGAAAAACGTGGCTCGTGTTCCCGTCTGTGTCGGGCGGTTCTGGGTCAGGACGGTGGGTGGGAGCTCTCCGAGAGGTCGGGCGGTTTCCCCGGGTGCCCGCAGCGGGTGGACGGGGGGAAACGCAGCCAAATCCGTCTCCGCGTCGTTCCGGGCTTTGGCCAGGCTCGATGGACTTTCCGAACAGCCTCTTTTTTTCTTAGGAAGTGCGGCCGCGGCCGTACGGCTGGTTCCTCTCTGCGCGTCGTTAAGGCGTTCCTGGGGGTTAACAGTTGTGAAGTGTTAGAAAAAGAGTTTAAAGCCGTCTTCTGATTAAAGTGCTCCGTTAAGCGCCGATTCCACATGTGCCTGCCTGTGTTGAGAGTGCTCTGCGCTTCCAGAGGCAGTTTCGGGATCAGGGCTTGGTGCTGTGTTAATGGCCTTCTGCTAATGAGGCGTCTCTCTTCTGCCGCTGGTTTTAATTGGCAGTCTGAAATGAGAAGTGTATGCAAAATATTTTTTCTGCTAGGTTAACTGTGTTAGAAAACAATACTATGTGTCTGTGTGTTTTTTAAAGATTTATACTAGCTCGGAGCATAAACAGCATTTATTTTTTATATTTTTATCCTGCAGATTTGTGATTCTTTGCACTCTTTTCTGAGACATTAGCAACAGAAATTACCTGGTGGCTACTAAACCACTAGTTTTTCAAGCTGAAACACTTTCCACACGAAAAAAAGATTACTGGCAGCCTAAGGCAGGCTATTTTTTGTCACCCTACGGTGGTTTTTCTTGTTCACATTCTTAATGAATGAAGAATGTAAAAATGACTGTAGTATAAAATTTGTCCTGGGCTTTATCCATACTTTTCCCTGAACTGTGATAACTAGCTGATGGTATTGCTTCACAAAAATGCTTTCCAAACACAAGGGAATGGAAAACACTGGCATGATTTGCTTTTCAGTACTTGAAATGAGGGTAAATAGACCCACTGCCAGTCATGCTTATCTTACGCTCAACTTTGAGTTGGAGTGGTGCTGGTGTTATTGATTGCAGGGAACTGATAGTTTTCTTTTAGCGAAGTGCAGGTAAAAATGCATGTAAGAGGAATTTGCTTTCTAGGGACTGACCCAGGAACCAGTATATCTGATCCAAATAAGCAGACATGGTTAAACAGCTGTTGGATCAGAGTTAGAGCCCATGTATATGAGGGAAAAACCTTCAGTGAGTATTTTTTTAAAAAAACCCCAATCTGATTTGGTCTCTTTTTTTTCATGGTGAATATGACAAGATAGAAAAAAAAATCCAGTCCTGTAATTTTTAGTTCTTAATTATGGATGTGTATTGAGTACAGAATTTTGTTTCTATTGGCCTGATTTCTAAACAAATTGAGTAAACAGTTCTGCACCAAATCTAAATGCACAATTATGACAGTAATGCATTCAAGTAAGAAAATTATGTTGTCAAGATTAGAATCTTCCTAAGAATTATTAACACGCACAGTAATGAGTAAAAAAAAATGGTAATTTCATACCTAACTTTATTAAAAAATATTTGAGTAGATTTATGACTTTCTCAGTTTAAACAGCTCTTGATTGGTCTACTTCTTAGTTCTGCACTTAATTCACTTTGAAATTTTCAGGTTTTTTCCTACAGTTGTCTTTTGCTGGGATATGTTTTGTCAGCATGATGCTGAACAGAATGTGAATGGGGTATGTGGTGGTGTCAGTTTTGGTCAAATTTGTTTTATGAAGGGGGTATTTTTAACCTTCTACCTCCCAACATCAATGAAAAAAACCCTAATACATTTTGAAACACATTTTTAATATACACGGAGCTTCAAAGAGAGTGTGTTTTACTGTAATTCTGCTAATACAAGATATTTTCAAGTTCTCTGAATGATCACACGAATGGTTCAAAAGATGGTATTCCGGAATGTTAAGACTTTAATACTTATCTAGTAAAAAAATCTCTGTGGTCACTTGATAGCTTAATATTTCATATCTCAAAATGAATAAGTGATGTGTTGAGTTCTTTTCTTGATTTTAATTTAGATTTGTAGAGTGACTTGTGATTAAGATATTTTCAAGAAATGCAGTATTTCATACTTGAAAGATAGTAATTGTTGTGTAATCAAATGACATAATGAAGATGTTCGTAACAACTTGTTGATCCGAAGTCCAGAGTGCGTTTAAAACTCTTACTGTAGTTTTGGTATATAAAGAGTTAGGGTGTTCTTCAGGTTTTTTAGGTGGCATTGTACATCATAATTCATTCTGCGGTAGGCTTGCATTTTGCTCCAACTTCATTAACTCTGTTTAAAATTGTGGCGTTATGCCTAGCGGGTAAGTTGTTAACTTTGCCCACGTGAGTAGTCTTACTACGGACTTACGCAAGCAGTCATTTTTATCCTTAATTCTGGTTCTATCTAACATTTGCTGTATAGTATATTTAGGCCAGTATACTTAGGACAGTATACCCTAAAAATGGAGGACAATGTACGTAAACAACAGATTAGAAAAATTGTCAGTGTTTTTAATTTAAGATGTTAAAATTACAAGACTTAAAATTCAAAACACATCCTCTTGTGAAGATGAATATTGAAAAAATTTCAGTGTCTAATCAGTTTCACTTTCTGATTTTCAGACATGACAGGATACTTCATTGACTGTTGCAGATATTATAGGGGAGTTTCACAAACAAAATGTGTTCTAGTTCCTTTGTGAAATTTCTGCCTGTAAAATGTAGAATCACTCGATTGAGGCTGTTGTGATTTAGCTCAGTAGGCCTATGATTTCCTGATGGTTTTTGTCTAATAAAATTAAAATGCTAGTTATTAGCGGGTAGCCTTTCTCTAACAAGACCTAGATAACTATTCCTATTCATGATAGATGCTGTATGACAAAAATTACTGTGCTGGGACAGGTTTTGTTTCATTTTCACAGTTTATTTTTTTGCTTAAAACACAATTTATAAGTTGCTAAAGTTGTAAATGAACCTGTGCCTTTGGAGTTGCATAAATTGTTCATAATCATAAACTGTTCTGAAAAAACAAGGGCAATTTTGGTTTAGAACTAAAATTAAAATTCGGGAAAAGTGTAGAAGTCTGTAAACTGAGATACGAATGAAGGCACAGAAATAAGAGTTTAAGAAAATCCCTAAGTTTTAGGAATCAAACTCTTCATGTTTGGGTTTGATTTCAGGTGGAAGTATTTGGAGTATTTGATTTGAATAAAAGATGAGAAATATTTCTAAACTGAGATCAGTAAAAATATCTAAAATTTGGAATAATATTAGGTAATAATAGAGGAGAAACTTTTTCTTAACTAGTTTGTCACCTTCAGTGTTGTACATGTGGCCTGTTTTTGAGTTGGTGAAACTTCTAAGCTCACAAAGTTCATTTGTTGCCCCTGTGGAAATGTCTTTTGGATTTATTGAGATGCAAATCTTTGCAGCTTCCTGCTGTACAAATATTAGCTATATATTTTACTTTTCATTGAACTTTTTGCATCACAAAGTAATATGACGTGCTAGAGCTGCAAGTTCAACAGAAGCATAGTGTTCGTTCGTTCTTCTTGCTTGTTTTGTCTGTTATAATGTTATGCATTAGAGCCATGTGGTTCCCAGATAACAGTCTGTGAGTTCATTTTAAGTGGTCTGCCTCTGGTATTAAATGGTACGCCATTTCGGCGGCCTGTGATCAGTTTTGATTGAGTAGGCTTTTGGTTATGCGAGCTGAGCAAATGATGCTTTCTCCACTGCTGTGATCGTTGTAGCAGAGCGCAGAAGCG
The DNA here is from genome assembly GCA_013398915.1 of Dromas ardeola. Taxonomy (NCBI): domain Eukaryota; kingdom Metazoa; phylum Chordata; class Aves; order Charadriiformes; family Dromadidae; genus Dromas; species Dromas ardeola. The sequence continues at coordinate 160,447 of VYZM01015823.1, forward strand.
CAGTGTGACTACATGTGCTTCATGTAGTTCACTTTAGTGTACATGCTTCCTATCATAACAGCAGAAAGACAAGACTCTTCCCTGGCCACTGGGTATTGGGGCTATGGTAATTTAGAATAAGGTGTAAGGGGAGGGGAATCGCGTTACATCTTTGAATTACAATATCTTTTATTTGAAGGGAAGTGCTTACTGTGAAGGTTAATAGTTGCTAGACCTTATCAGAAGTGCAGAAATACAGCTTCAGGTGTGCCACAAGGAGTGTTAAGGGGGAAAAGTACATCTTTCTGTTTCTCAGGTTATAGAGACTTATTTACAGTGTCCTTTTTCTGCATCTGAAAAAGGATTTGCCAGGTAATGGTGTCTTGTGAAAAATATTATCATGGTTGTTACGGCATATCACTTAAATGTGTGTTTTGATAGCATATCACTTTAATGTGTGTTTTGATGTTAAGGAGTTGTGAAATCCAGGGTGTAAGAGTATCTTTTGGGAGGAGATCTGTAAAGGCAGTTAATAACGTGCCATACAGTTAGGGAGTTTTTTTGAGAAATGCATATTGGCAGAAATGACAGACCTGGTAAAACTGTTTGAAAGTGCTCAATCAGGAAGCAGTTCACATCCACCACCTGCTGTTTGTAACCCCAGCAATATTACAGGCTGCATGAGCAAGGAGTATTTTTCTGAACTTTTAGGTGCTTATAAATTAGCTTTTTAAAAACTGACATCTAGGCCAAACTGCTTTCCGATCGCCATGGTCTACAACCAAATTTGAGACTGTTGTTGCACCATTGTATGAATTCGTGGTTTACTTGTGTGGTCAATAGTGCTTACAGCTTTGGCACCCCTTTCCCCTGACTAAAAGTAATTTATTGTCATCCAGAAATAGGATGCAATGATGATCAGAAGTATGGAATGGATTTTTTGTGAAGAGACTAGCAGCCTTCAGCTTAGAAAAGAGATGGCTGCAGGAGACCATGATAGAGATCTGAAGTCATGTGTGTTCTGAAGGTAAATATGAATAGATAGGTAACTGTTCCCAGTCTGCACGTGAGATGTCAGAGGAAACTAAAATGTGAAATATTCAAAACATACAGAAGGAAATATATCATTTAGCATATTGTTGACTGTGGAATGCTTTGTCATGAAATGTTTTAGGTACTAAAGACCTACAAAGGTTCCAAATCATGGGCAAAAAAATCCATCAAAGTCCCCAAAATGCAATAATATAGAATCATAGAATTGTCTAGGTTGGAAGGGACCTTTACTGTCATCGAGTCCAAGCATTAACCTAACACTGCAAAGTCCACCACTAAACCATGTCCCCAAGTACCACGTCAACCTGTCTTTTAAATACCTCAAAGGTTGGTGACTTCCCTGGGCAGCCTGTTCCATTGTTTGATAACCCTTTCCATGAAGAAATTTTTCCTAATACCCAATCTAAACCTTCCCCTGCTGCAACTTGAGGCCATTTCCTCTTGTCCTATCACTTATTACTTAAGATAAGAGACTGACCCCCACCTCTCTACAGTCTCCTTCCCGGTAGTTGTAGAGAGCGATAAGGTCTCCCCTGAGCCGCCTATTCTCCAGGCTAAACAACCCCAGCTCCTGGAGCTGCTCCTCATAAGACTTGTGCTCTAGACCCGTCACCAGTTTCGTTGCTCTTCTTTGGATGCGCTCCAGCACTTCAGTGTCTTTCTTGTAGTGAGGGGCCCAAAACTGAACACAGTATTGGAGGTGGGGCCTCACAGGGGGACAGTCACTTCCCTAGTCCTGCTGGCCACACTATTTCTGACACAGACCAGGATGCTACTGGCTGCCTTGGCCACCTGAGCACACTGATGGATCATATTCAGCCGTCCGTCAACCAACACCCACAGATCCTTTTCTGCCAAGCAGCTCTNCTCTTGCCCTTGTTGAACCTCATACCATTGGCCTCGGTCCATTGATCCAGCCTGTCCAGATCCCTCTGTAGAGCCTTCCTACCCTCAAGCAGATCAGTGCTCCCGACACAAATTGGTGTTGTCTACAAACATACTAAGTGTGCACTCGATCTCCTCGTCCAGATCACTGATAAAGATATTAAACAGGACAGGCCCCAGTATTCTGCCCCGGGGAACACCACTTGTGAGCGGTCACCAACTGGATTTAACTCCGTTCACCACCACTCTTTGGGCCTGGCCACCCAGCCAGTTTTTTACCCAGCAAAGTGTATACCCATCCAAGCCACGAGCAGCCAGTTTCTCTTGGAGAATGCTGTGGGAAACGGTGTCAAAGGCTTTACTAAAGTCTAGGTAGACAACATCCACAGCCTTTCTCTCCTCTACTAAGTGGGTCACCTTATCATAGAATGAGATGAGGTTAGTCAGGCAGGACCCGCCTTTTGTAAAACCATGCTAAGTGGGCCTGAGCGTCTTGTTGTCTTGCCTGCATATGCTCTTTGTCTAAGGGTTCCTTGATCTGTGCATTGCTGAAGACTGAGGTGGTGTTCTGGAAAGGTATAATTACAAGCTACCCCTACACTTACTTTTTCTGGATCTTTGCTGTTAGCATCTGTGGAAACTAGATAGGTCTGACGTCTGACTTGCTGTTTCTGAAGGCTGTTACATGCTGCGTCCAGCTACGACTACGGATTTCATACCTGTGTTTTCATTAAAAAGAAAGTAAAAACTCTTGAAATAGGGGTTTCAAATAAATATGAGAAAAATACTTTTTTTTTTTCCTCCATCTGTTATTTCAAGACATTTTTGCATGCTGCGAGTCTGGCGTGGGAAAGGAATGCCTATGGAATGAATTCAGGTCATTTTTTGGTTCAATATTTATGGATTCAAAATAGCTCATTTTTATGTTTTTTGACATAATTGCAGTAAGGGTAGTACCAAGACATGGAAACGCAAACTTGAAATGAAGTTTGTAAAACTACTTAGCACTTTATAGTAAATTTGAGATGGTTTTAGGAGCTTCAGAATATGGTTACCTATCCAGATTCCTCGTTTCTTAAGTTTTTATAATTGATTAAATAGTTTAATACTCCTAATGTTTTTAAACTTAATTGATTCTTCCTGATTACTGCTGGATGTCTGATGAATGCGTGCCTAACCATGAGATTTGGCTTATAAATGCCTCTTATCACAAATAAAAAACATTGTGGTCCATACATTCATTTTAACATTTAAAGTGATCAAATAACGTATTTGCAATTCCTGATAAATAGGATCTTTTTTCTTTTTCTAAGTCAGGTACGTAAACTAGGCAGACATAATTTGCACGCACACTTACTGGTATTGAAGGAACAATTCAAACATAAGTATACAAAACCAAATCAGATTAAGAATTAACTATTTGCATGCTCAGTAATAGTTGGACATGCAAACTATGCTTTTGTGTTTCCAATTATCTGAAAATCATTCCTGTAGCTAGTTATGGACTATGCACTACTGCAGTATCTTACATCTTTGAATTTGCGTTACAAACCAGTATAGGGAGTTGGATGGTACCTACTTGCAGATTACGCTACAAACCTTTCTCAGAATGATGTGGGAAAATGCAGAAGTGAATCTACGTGCATGTGTGATAAAAATAAATTACTGGATGAGCTTATAGCGTTTTTACTTATTTTGTGTTGCTGCTTAGACTATTATAGATTAAAACCTAAAAATAAATTACTGGATGAGCTTATAGCGTTTTTACTTATTTTGTGTTGCTGCTTAGACTATTATAGATTAAAACCTGGTTTTCTACTGCATCTTTGTACAACCATCTCTGCGAGAGCCAGAAACAAAACTTCTTACCTTTTTTTGCAAAACGCACTCTGCAGATAGGAAGTTCGTGGAAAAAAATCATAGCTGTCCTCAAGTTTTGTCAAAAAAGTGTTTTCATTGAATGATTCCTAAAAAAATGGTGGCTAGTACTATATAATGTGAATTCTCTGTCTTGATTTTTAAATTGAAAACTTTTGTATCTGCCAACTGTTTTCAAGTAGATTATTTTGTGTTTTCTTTCAGATAGGCCTCAACAAAATGCTGTGGCTTTTTGTGCATGCCTTTCTCTGGTTAAGTTTATTGTGCTCTTGCTAGTTATTTGAAGAAGTTTCTCAGAGTGAACAAATTGCAAACGTAGCAGGCAGTGTTTTTTCTCCTTTCTTGTTCAGCAGTGCTTTCAGTACAGGGGCCAAAGTGGGCACGGTTTGGCAGTCAAGAGATGCCTCTCACAAAGCATCTTTGGAAGAAGTATCAAGTCTGGTGTACGTTAATGCCAGAAAGTTTTGGTTCCCTGCTGGTGAGGGGTGGAACTCATAAAGTATTGGTTAGTTCATTTCACACGAGAAGCAAGAAGTGGATAGCCTTCAGAGGAGATCTGACAGATTAGTATTAAGGCGGAGAGAGAATACTGAAAGTTGTTCTCATGTAGTGAGGACCACAGGTTTTTGTGCATTTTAACCAACTGCAAATTAAGATGTGCTGTTTTTGTGGTGTGTTTCATTCTGGTTTTAGGGAGTATTTTCTAGTTGTGTGAATCAGTGTTTTGCCTGAATTTGATTAAACACAATTGCTAGTTTGGATACCTATATTACGTATCAAACAAATGAAACTTGGAAGATGTTTTCCAGTTTTGGGGTTAATATATTCTGTGTTCTTGTGAGAGTATGGAGGATTCTGCATGGAAGAACGGTGTTTAACAGGTAGCTCTTCCACTGATAAATTATGTTTAGTATCCTTCTAGCTTTAACAATATGGTAAGGTGCAGACATTACAGAAAGCAGTCCACTGTTTTGACAGGGAAGGCTGGAAATTGTAGCAGCCTTGTACTAATTTAGATAGTTGAGATTCAGTTGGCTGCGGTGGGGTGTAGAGGTCCTTTCCTTTTCTTAGGATATAGGAGAAACAATCCTGTAGATTCTGCACTTATCAAAAAATCTTGCAGAACAAAGTGTGTGATTGATCAAGCATGTAATATGGTACACTTCTGTTCTGTAGATGTCAGTAATTAACTCTTCCCATATCTGGCCTTAGTTATTAATGTCAGAGCATTCGGAAAGTTATTATTTTCTTTCGTCCTCTCTTTTCTGTGTTTTTTTTTTTTTGGGTTTTTTTTTTTTTTTGGGTTTTTTTTTTTTTTTGGGTTTTTTTTTTTTTTTGGGTTTTTTTTTTTTTTTGGGTTTTTTTTTTTTTTTGGGTTTTTTTTTTTTTTTGGTGGTGGTTTTTTGTTTGTTTGTTTTTGGTTTTTCTTTTGCTTTGGCAGCCCTTGAGAAGTTTGTAGTCTTTTATTACCTTTCTGTTCTCGTGCTTAATGTACTTATCAAAGTTTTTTTTATGTTTGTACAAGCTATGCAGTTTAAATACTGCAGGATTTGTTTAGAAAGCACTTCCCCCTGTCATCATAACTGGTGAAATGCATTTGCAGCTTGGATTATGTAAATACTGGTAGCATTAATGAGATTTCATCTTGCTGTGAGTGTGTGAACTTTTCTAGTGTTGTGCTTTGACATTTTGAATTAGGTTCATTAGGATTCTCAGGCCACATACTGACATAGATGTGGATGATTAAACTTTGCTGACCTCATGTTTCCATTTCTGTAGTATTAAGACACACGTAGCATTAATATACTCCTGGCTGATGATTTGAAGGTCTTTTAACAAGGCCTAACAATAGCTATGAACTTTTTAAAAGTAGGATCAGGTTCTTTAACTCAGTTGTTGGCTCTTTAACTGGCAACTTTGGACAAGTTACATGCTTGCATTGTATCTAAATTTTAATCACACGTATTTCAAGACATAGACAAACTAGTTGGTCACCAAGAAATTAAAGCTTTATGGGTAGGCTTTGCAGTTTATTGGATCAGGCGCATAGCTTGAGCTTGTTTGACTAAAGCTTTCCCATGATTAGCTAAAAAGCTTCTTTCTTTTAGTGTTACGCAAACTACTAATGCATGCTAATTTGTGTGGAGTATGTCTTCTCATTTATTCCCATTACCATCTGCTTTTCTAGATAGTCATGGGCAACCTTGTGAACGTGCACTACTGTCTTTAAAGAGGGACAGAAAATGACTGATTGCAATGTTGATATTAGGGATATAAAATAACTGTAGAATATCCCTGTATATATATACATATTACTTGTCTTTCTATTTTATAGTGTGCAGACTGAATGGACATACTGCCCTTGTTTCTGTAACCTTGTATTTACTAACGTCTTGCACATTTTCAGTGTTTAGTAGTAAATAAAAACTCTGGAAGTTCTATTTCTCAGCTTGTATGGCTCTGTAATACCACAAAATCGGTACCTATGTATACACTTAAGTGGAATAGTTAAGACAATGACAGTATTGTTACAGTGTGGATTTTACTTCAGAATGGCATCTTAGTAGGTATGTTCTTGTCTGCAAAAGAGCTTCTGAAGGCCTCTTAACTCTTATAGTGGATTATATTTTATACTGTCTTGTTTTAAAGATTTGGTAGGGTATAACTGAGTTTTTGCATGTGAGAGAAAGAGGAAAAGTAGGAATTTGTGGAATTCAAGAGTCCTACATACTTTCTACCACCAAGTCCTTGAGAGGATTACACAGTATGTTAGAACTAAATAGAATTGAATTGGAAGGCCAACATTTTCCAGTTGGTTTGTAGGATAGCTTTGTATTTTGTGGTAAATGTAAACCACCTACCTCAGTACTGGTGCTTACTGTTTAGATTGACATTTGTAATGAACATTATTGCAATACTAAAATTGCTAAATGAATATAATTTTCAACTGATATATCATAGCTATAAAGGTATTAAATTACTAAGAGATCATAAAATGGTTAGCATCATCTAATAAGAAGTATCTGGACTCCTGGTGTAGCAAGTACTGCATAACCTTTATGATCTTTTTGCCGCCTAAACTATGGAGGTTATATGGTAGAATCTGCTCAAGGAGTGTTCTTACAAACATTGTGCTTATCAAAGAGCTGTTTTACCCAGTAAGTTCATGAGAAGATGTCTTTTACTGAGGAAGAAGGGTAACATAGGAACGTGGACTTAAAAAAATAATCTAGTTAGTACCTTTACTTTGGTATGTTTTGCAAACAGGATTTTAGGAATCTAGCAGCCAGGCGAGCATGTTGGCCTATGTGAAAGTGAAAGTTATCATGAATTAATTGCCATTTATTAGTTTGATTAACAATCCTTAAATTAAGTAATTTATTCCTTCTGGCTAAGTGCTAGGTTATATTCAGTTCATTTGGTAATTACATGTTTGTTTGGTACTTTGCTGTTTTTAAAGCAGCTCAGGTATTAAAACTTGTATGTTTTGATGAGATGTCTTGGTTGAGAGGAATTTTTATAAAACTAATTTATGCAATAATTAGTTTGTTGTGCCTGTTCCTTGAAAACAGACACTAGCCAAAATCGTCCTGCAGCGTTTGTCATAGCTGGACCACTTGGCTATGGCTTTTTCTTGTCTCCTTACCCCTTTTCATAAGGAATGTAGGAAATCGGTTATCTTTCAGACTTATACCCCTTCACCGTAGACCAATTTAATTTCAAAACTTACGGAAGACAGACCTTCAGGTTTAGAGGAATACATTCAGGCATGGGGCTTGCGTATGTTTTGTGCCCATCTCAAACATAAAATTCGGATAAAAAGGTTGATATTAGATTTCCTTTTGAAAGTGTCTTTCTATATGAATGTTTTCACTTAATACATTTACATAGAAACTGATTAAGCTAATTGGTAAATCAATTTATATAAATGCTTTTGGAAGTAGGCTTCATCTGTGATGTAGTGGAAGGTGATATAGGTGACGTCTGGCACTGTGCGCATGTATGAGTTGGCAGAATTACTATTAATTCATAACTGTAACTTTGGCTTTGTGTGTTTAGCTGCGTAGCTGTGGCGTTTAACTTACAGCAGTAGGTAGGAATAGCTCAGAATCAGGGAACTGTGGAAGTTGGAAGGCACCTATGAAGATGGTCTGGTCCAAACTCCCTGCACAAAGCTGGCTTATCTGCAATGGATTGCTCAGGCAGTGTTGAACTGGCTTTTGAGTATCTCCAAGGATGGATGCTCCACAACCTCTCTGGGCAACCTGTTCCAGTATTCGATCACCCTTGTGCTAAGTTTTTTTACTGTGTTTAAGCAGAATTTCATGTATTTTGGTTTGTGCCTGTTGCCACTTACGTTGTCACTGGGCACCACTGGGGAGAGTCTGGCTCTGTCTTCTTTATGGCTACACAAGGATAAGATCACAGAATCACAGACTCACCAAGCTTGGAAGGGACCTGTTGAGAATATGTAGCCCAACCCCACTGCTTAAGGAGTGTCAGCTAGAGCAGGTTGATCAGCACTGGGTCTGGTTGGGCTTTGAGTATCTCCAAGGATGGAGACTCCATAACCAATCTGAGGTACCTCTTCCAGTGTTTAACCACCCTCACAGTGAAAAAGTGTTTCCTGATGTTCAGGAGGCACCTCCTGTGTTTCAGTTTGTGCCCATTGCTAATTGTCTTGTCACTGGGCATGACTGAAAAAAGCCTGTCTCCCTTTTCTTCCCTCCATCCCATTAGATGTTCAGAGTCATAGATAAGAGCCTGGGCACAGCACTCCAGGTGTGGTCTCAACAGTACTGAATAAAGAGGGAATGGCAGCAGCTATTCCTCCATGGCTGGCAGCGTTCCTCCTAATGCAGCTCAGGACACTGTTAGCTACCTTTTCTGTGCAGGCACGTTGCTGGCTTTTTTTCAACTTGGTGTTGCCCAAAACCCCCAAAGGCCTTTTTGGCAAAGCTGCTTTCCAGCGTGCCAGCCCCCAGCATGTACCTCATATGCCTGGGGTTGTTCCTTGCCGGGTGCAGCACTTTGCACTTGCCCTTGTTGAGCTTCATAAAGTTCCTGTCAGCCTTTTTCTTTAGCCTGTCAAGGTCCCTCTGGTTGGCAGCACAACCCTCTGGTGTATCAGCCGATCCTCCCAGTTTAGTATTGTCTACAAATATCCTATTGAGTTAAGCAGAAATATTTGCTCTGATTGGGGTTAGATAAAATTATGTGTCTGAGAGATGTTGAAGTAGTGAGATAACAATTCAGTTATTGGTTAACTGAACATAATTCCAACTCTCTGTTGTTGCAACGTGCCTCCCCCCCGCCATGTTAAAGTTAGTGCTTTAGGAATGCCTGACTTGGTTTGGGAACGCTTGACTTGGTACTAGACAGGTAAGTGGATAAAGCACACTTCTGAAAAGTTCCTCTCTATCCACTAAAGGAAAGAATATTAGTGATGTAGAGACAAATTCATAAGTGGATGCTGAAGTAATTTTTTTTTTCCCAAAAAAACCCCAAATCAACCAAAGAATGAAACAGCTCCTCTCTCTCTCTCTCACTCTCTGCCCCTGCTCCCCTGCAAAGCTCCCCCAAACTGCACTGACAATGTTGGAGAATATTGCAAGACTTGAAGGAAGGAAGTTCATCTGTATGCTATGATGAAGTAACTAACAGTCTGCTGGGTATCTTGTATAAAGTCAATGGAATGGATTGAAAGGTGTAAAATGATGTATAATGAAGTATATCAATTTTTTTCCCCAGTGAAGAAATAGCAGAGAGTTTGTTTTTTAGAGGTGGTGTTTATCTTTATGTGTATGTCTATGTCTATTTCACTGATGTTTATACTTATTTAATACATCTAAAGGTGAAAGCCTATGTCCTGGTTTGACATAAAACAGAATCAGTTTTCTTTTTGGTAATTTTGCTTTTTAGTTAACCCTCTTCTAACTTTCTGAAATTAACTGCATATTTTTCAGACAGTGTCCACTTCTAGCAGTTATAAGGTCTGATGTTTATAGTTAATACCGAAAAACAGTATGCAGAAAGGCTCTTGCTTATACTTATTGCTGTAACAACCGAGATCAGCTAACTTCGTTATTTGCCCCGTTGGAGGGTTGGAAGTGGAAAAACATAGAGGGGTCCCACCTGCGGAGAGAAGCGGACAGGGCAGGTGACCCAAAACTGACCAACAGGATATTCCATCCCATCTGCCCCATGCTCAGTATAAAAGCTGAGGGATCAAAGGGTCAGCCTCTTTCTTCAACGGCCGGTGTCCGCGAAGGACTCTGCCTGTTCGTCTGCCTTTGATCCCAATCTGCGTGTTCCTGAATCCAGTTTCTGAGTTCAGCTGCCATCTATGACTGAGTCCAGTCTGGTTCTTTCCCAATGCCTGCCAGTGATGTGATCATCATTCTGGACGCTTGATACAGTTTTATATACACTTCATAATTTTCTTGTTCATATTATTATATTTTCTTTTTATCATTTTATTATTACTATTTTATTAAACTAGTTTCTTTTCAACTCATAACTCATGCTCTCTCTCATTTTCTTTCCTCTCTGAAGGGGAAATAAGACAGAGAGAGATCTGTTGTTCATTCAGTGCCTGGTCCAGCCCAAACCACGACAGCATAAAAGCTGATTTTGTACAGAGAAATCAAATATCCTGTTTGATTATATTTCAGGTGTCACTTCACTGTCAGTGAAGCATTATAAATAGTAAACACAGTCTATTGCACTTTGCAATGAAGGAAAGCATAGCTTCACCTTTGGTCATAAATCCCAAGTTTTGTTTTCCTGTGGCTGGTCGTAGTAGCAAGATTATATGTGGAACTTTAATGGATGGGAATAAATGAAGGGTGTGTTATATACAAGCCAGCTGTTTACTGCTGAGGGAAGTTATCCCACTTGTACATGTTAAGGTATGTTTGCCTATGTGGACTTCATAATTCAAATACAAAAATACCCCCAAATTAAAGTGCCACTGATTTTCAGAATGGGAGAGTTGCAGATATCTATTTAATTTCAGCGCAAACAGGGATGGAAAGTAGTGTAGCGAGGGGAGTGGGGTGTTGCTGAAGGTTAGAGTGTGGAAAAAGAAATTTAATTAAATGCTAAGAATGGAGAATGGTGTGCTGGGTGAAGTGGGGAACGAAATGGGAGGAAAAGTAAGGATACAAAAAGCAGGCTAAATGTTGGAATACCAGTAGGAGAGTGAAACATGGAAAGACATAAAGACATCTTGCACATACAGCTTTCTTGTGCAGTGGTTCATACCAAGCTAGAAGGTTTGTGAAGGTAATGAAATTCGTGTCTAACAAGCAAACCTTTATGGTGACAGTTTGTGGCATAAAAAACATGGTTGCATGAATTTTGCAGTTGGACAAAACAAGGAATGAGTTAGATTATATGTTCAGGAAATCAAAAATCACGAAAAAGCTAGTCACAGCTGAGCTATTTGTATTCTGGGATGAGCATTTTTGTAACATTAAGGAAGAATTTTTTGAACAATAGATAAAATTAGAGAATCATTTTGGTTGGAAGGGACCTTTAAGATCATTGAGTTCAACCATTGACCTGTCACTGCCAAAACCACCACTAAACCATATCCCTAAGCACCAGGTCTACCTGTCATTTAAATACCTCCAGGGATGGTGATTCCACCACTTCCTGGGCAGCCTGTTCCAATGCTTCATAACCCTTTCAGTGAAGAAATTTTTACTGATATCCAATCTAAACCCACCCTGGCACAACTTGAGGCCATTTCGTCTTGTCCTATCACTTGTTACTTGAGAGAAGAGACCGACCCCCACCTTGCTACAGCCTCCTTTCGGGTAATTGTAGAGAGAGCATGTAAGGTCTCCCCTCAGCCTCCTTTTCTCCAGGCTAAACAACCCCAGCTCCCTCAGCCGTTCCTCATAACACTTGTGCACTAGACCCCTCACCAGCTTCATTGCACTTCTCTGGACCCACTCCAGCATCTCAATGTCTTTCTTGTAGTGAGGGGCCCAAGACTGAACACAGCATTCGAGGTGCAGCCTCACCAGTGCTGAGATGGCACATGGTGATGTATGGTTGGATATTTGAACACCTGCTGAAGCTAAAATGTGCCTGTCAGTTGGCTGAAGATAGGTCTTTTCATGATTACTGTATCGTGGTATGAAACAGAAATATGACTTTGTTTTTAGCCATCCTCAACGTAGAAATGGAAATAAGAGGAAAAGCTGATTGTCTTTGTGTGTATCACTTGGATGCTTTGTTGAAGATGTTTCAGAGAATGAGGGGTAATATAATCCTGTTCTAAAACTGTTGATGTGAGAGTTAGTGAATCCAGGTATTCTTTCTCTGTGTTTGCAGCGTGAGTGGGAAGCAAGTGATCAATTTTTTCCATATGCTAAATAGGAATAGTGATATTTTATCAAATGTGTATCTTTTTACTCTAGATTGTTCATGTGTAACATGAATCTCTGGACAGAGAAATGCAGCAACCTGCAGATGGATCAAACTAGTAAGATACTAGTGTGGTGTTAAAGGATAACTTGAGAAAACGTGCCATAAAAACAGAAGTATAGACTGGACTGTATAAAATGTCACTGATGATAGTGTTTGTGCTGGATAAGGGTTGAATATTCCTAATGATGTAAGGAGAAAATGTAAACATTTGTTTTGTGCCTTTTATACTAGCATGAACAGAGGATTTTAGAAGCTTTTTTCCTGTTTGAAACATCTATGTTGAATCTCAAAGTTGTTTTACAGATTATTCTTTTCAGTGTATGTTACTTTTTTTCTTTCTTTTTTTTTTTAATAGCTGGATTGAAAGTCAACCACAATGGCTGCCGTCATCTCAGATAGTCCTCCAAACCCAAGCTGCAAAATCATGACTTTTAGGCCTTCAATGGATGAATTCAGGGAGTTCAACAAATACTTAGCATACATGGAATCACAAGGTGCTCATAGGGCTGGAGTTGCAAAGGTAAACATCTATAATGCAGAAGGAAAATTGTTCCTAATACCTGTGTTCACAATATTTGTATTTTGCTGATTGCAAAACTGACCTTTTTAGCATTTAACGTGTTTTTCTAAATGATTTTCCGTGAATAGATACTGATCTGTTACTGTTCTAGGAAAGAGCTTTTTGGTATCTCTGATATTTCACGCAAACTAGTGAAGATGATGTATACTGTTTTCTCTCTAACTGTCAATTATTTCTGTGTTTACTATAGCAAAAGAGGATCTCTTCTTAAGGCAGATTTAAAATAGTTTTTGGCAAAGCAGAAGGAAATAGGGAGTTCAGAGCATAAATAGGGAAGTCCTGGTCTACCAGATATTGAACTTGGTCTTTTAGGGCTGTGTATAACTTCAGTGGAGCAAATACTTCCATTACAGTCAGTGGGTGAGGCACTGTTTGAATGGAAATGGTTTTCTTTTTAATGGTGACTGTGTTATCTTTTTGTTAATGATAATTGGAGGTACACCAACGGCCATTGCATTGCCCTTTGAACAATGGTATATCCAGGATTTTACAGCAGGTGTTCTTCCCCTAACACAGAGTGATTGTTAGAGATTAAGTCTGATGTAATTTAGTGTTACATCATGTAAGTATTTATGCCTTATCTATTTTGCCAGTATTCAAACCAGCAGGACACAGTTCAGGTCTACAAACCCTTAGTTAGTGTAAGTAGTCAGTGGGAATAGCCATCTGCATCACTGGGTTTTTATGCTTGTGTTGCAAAGTCAAGACATTTAAAAATTGAGAGAAGAGAAACAAAACCTGCAATGCTTGGTTTCTCCCTGCCCACTCCCTCCTGCCTGCTTCCTGTAAAACAAAGCAAAACTGAGCCCCTCACACTCTGAAAATCCTGTAGTTTATTTGCTTTCTGATTTCTGAGGGTAGAATATATATAGGTCATATTTTCAAACTGTTTGCTGCAAACAGGAGTAGAAATGTGATAAATAGACCACAGAGGAAAGCCTGAGATGAATTTTTCACATATTCAACTGTTATGGAACCTGTTTGTGTGGGGATGAGCTATTGCAGTCCTCTTATCTTGAACGATAAACGTAACAGCAAATTCATCATAGTGACATTTGTTGCTCAACTGATTTAAGCCATTAACATGTATGCAAGCAGGAGTTTCTGGCTGTGTATCACTCTGTGGATTATGTATATGGACTCAACACTAAAAACATTTCTTGTTTTCATATTGGTTATAGAAATAGCTTTATTTCAGCTGTTGGTAGTTTCTAATCACATTTCATGGTCCAAAGAAATAGAATGACCTTATGACCAGCCACTGAGATGATACTGATTTTCTTCCATTTAAATTTGTTTATTCATACATAATGTGCTTGCTTTCTTTGGTATATTGTGTACAAAACAAAAACAGGTATGCAAAATTGTACTCTTTGCTTTCTCTGGCTATATGAGGAAGCTATTATATGAGCCAGGATTAGTGTGTAATGCTGTTGGAAAAAACCAAAAACTGAACTAGTTTTATTTAAAAAGAAGAATATTTGTGATATGCTATTTATGATGACTATGTCTGTCCTAGACTGCAACTAATCTTTTCATTTGATGGTATTCAAAACTAGAAGCTTCATAATTTGGAAAAAAACCCCAAAACCTTATATTTCATTTTCCTTTAAAAACTATGTCTCTATTTTACCTCTTTGACAATTCTCAGGAGGTATGTAATCAAATATGATACTATAATTCTTAAAAAGCCTATGCAAACTTCTGTACATATTTCTGAGACATACTTTATAATTAAGAGCTTCAGTTACTCTCCATCAGGTTTTTTTTTGTGGTGCTTCTCCATTGCTGTCATGGATTGAAGCATCTGGGAACACAGGTCAGTGGCTTCCTGATACGTGGTGCTCAGTGCTCCTGAGAGGCTGCTGATGTACTTAAGATTAACTGTGGGACTGAAATATGTTATGATTTGAGCCCAGTGTACTAGTCATTTGTGTGTATGAACTTTAGGATACCTGGAAAAGGAGACTCTTCCATGTCGTCTTGTTCTTGGTTGCAAAATTTCAGCCAGTAGGAAGTGTAAAAAGATAATGAATTTGTCTTATTGGAAATATTCTTCATATTTTTTGAGACATGAATATAGCTTCAGTCATCATTCTGTTTTGGTTCCTTATCTTGATTCTGGTTCTGGTTCCTTTCCTGCCATCCAGCGATGTCCTGGTGGACAGCAAGTTGACCATGAGCCAGCGCTGTGCCCTTGTGGCCAAGAAGGACAGTGGTATCCTGTGATGCTTTAAAAAGAGCATAGCCAGCAGGTTGAGGGAGATCATCCTCCCCCTCGACTCTGCCCTGGTGAGGCCACATCTGGAGTACTGTGTCCACTTCTGGGCCCCCCCCACTTCAAGAAGGACAGGGAACTACTGGAGAGGGTGCAGCAGAGGGCTACAAAGATGATCAAGGGACTGGAACACCTCTCTTATGAGGAAAGGCTGAGAGACCTGCTTCTGTTTAGCTTGGAGAGGAGGAGACTGAACGGAGATCTTATCAGTGCTTATAAACATCTAAAGTGCTGGTATCAAGAGGATGGGGTCAGGCTCATTTCAGTGGTGCCCAGTGACATGACAAAGGGCAATGTGCACAAACTGGAACACAGGAAATTCCATCTGAACATAAGGGAAAATTTCTTTACTTGGAGGGCGACAGAGCACTGGAACAGGCTGACCAGAGAGGTGGTGGAGTCTCCTTCTTTGGAGACATTCAAAACCTGCATGGATGCATTCCGGTGCAACCTGCTCTAGGTGAACGTGCTTTGACATGGGGGTTGGACTAGATCATCTCTGAAGGTCCCTTCCAACCCCAACCATTCTGTGATTCTGTAATTAATTAAACCTCCATGTGCAGCCAGTGTAGGAGAAAAGAGCAGAGCCATTGAGGATGTCCAGAGGAGTGCAATGGGTATAGTAACATTAGGAAAGAATGTGAAAGAAGAGAATGTGAAACAGTTTTGCCTTTATTGTATACTTTTAAATTTCTGTAGTATTGCTGTCATCTTCATATCCTTATTCCTAGTGTTACCCTACACTCACCCTCACGGCCTGCCTACCTCCTTCCTCTCCCCATCCCCACTTCCACCTCCCCAACAGAGGTTGTCACTACTCTCATAGCACTTGGAGTTTCATACTGTTTCTGTTGAAGTGACTAAAACTGAACATACCCGTTAAGGGCAGAATTTGGTCATGTAGTCAGGGATTTGTGAAATTTTGCATAGTGTAATTTGGCTTGTTGGAAGGTAATATCCCTGTGCTTTTATGATTGAAAATGTGTATGTCTCCATTTTTCGGCCATACGTCTAGGATTTAATTCCATTCCATCTATCAGATTTCAAAACCATTTGGGAACCTCTTCTCCGTGTACAGATTGCTAAAATGTGATAGTCCCAGGAGCACAAAAAATATTTTCATATATCTGTGTTTATACGCAAGTGGGTTATCTGCTGATCTGGGTTTACAGAACACCTGGAATAATGTCTATGATACAAGAAAGCATAACAAAACTTTTAAAAAATTATTAATTACATTACTCATGTTTCAGTTGTACTGTGACTGAGGAAGAACCCTTCTAACCATACCGTGTAGGTCTGCTTTCCCCTTCTGCTTGGTACTAGAATAGCAGTTAAAGAATCTCTAGCTGTTTTCAGCCTGTCAGTACATATTACTTAGTTGTCTTGAGACTTTTTATATTCTGATTTTCTCTTTTTTTGCTGAATCTCAAAAAATCAGATTTTTATATAAAAAATAAAGCAACTAAGTGTTTTTAAAACAAACATTATAAAGTCAGTAGTTCATACTGCGACAGTTTAAGGGACATTTTCTGAGTTTTGGAAACTGCATTTAAAATAACAAGAATAAAATATTTTTTGTTGTTTTGATAGCAATATAAAATGAACTTACAGAGAACCTAATTTGTATTGAGTCTAGGATGTACAGACTCAAGTATGAATGCAAAGAGAATAAAGACTACCAGAGGAGCTACATGCATATGCAGAAACAGTAATTTAGCCTCTAAACAGAGGCTTAAGGTCTTAAGCAGAGTAGACGTACCCAACACTTAAGGTTAAATATGTAAATGTAATGAGAGAAAACCTCTCACCTCTGCGGAAAATAACTGTATATAAATGGGGATAAAATGTCTATAAGGCTTGTACATGTTGTGGGAGGTGGCGAGTGTGAGCAATTAAACAAAACCAAAACCAAAAACATTCCTAGTACTATGCCTGAAACAAATGATTAACATTAAACCATTTCCAAAGCAAATAATATACTGTGGCGTCCCTGGACCAAATTGGCTAAAAAAACTTCCATTAGGCTTTTGAAAGTCTGGAGTGAGTTTTAGGCATAGATAATGTATTTTAGTCTTATTGTTACAGAGGATCCTATACTTAAAAAGGAAAACAAGGAATGAAAGCAATAGAACAAATGATAAAAAAGACACACTGATAGCTTAGTTGCTCTTTATTTGAATAAGAAGTGTTTTGGAGACTCAAACTGCATTTATGTAGGGTGAAATAGTTAAATTAATTTGCAGTTGCATTGTCAAGTAGAAAATTAATTTTGGAATATGATACTGAAAATAGATGTTGGCAAGTACAGAAAAAACAATTTTCAGAAGAATTGGGACAGAAGTAGCTACATAGAAATAGTAGCTGGTGCCATTCAGGATCAAATGTAGAACAGGAGATTACCAGTATATGAAAGAGGATTTAACAGAAATTTATGCGTTGATAGCACTCTGAAATAACCCCAGTTGTACTAATGTTCAGCCTTCATGGAGGAGACTGAGTGGTAGTTTATAACTAAGAAATCCCTATCTAAAACTGAATATATATCACGTTAAATAACACTAGACAGTGTTAATATGCTTAGGATGTTTGAGATACATATAAAGATACATAAATGCGAAAGCCTTGCCTTAGGTTTTTCCTTTTTTATATTTGAGCATTGAATAGCTTGGCTGATGAATTCTATCTAGGTTGCTTCCACGGAATAAACCTAACTTGTCTGACTTTGAAGAGGTTATTTTAACTAAAGGGAATGTGAAGAGGCTTCAATGTGACAGGTTAGTGGTAAAAACTCAGAGACCTAGTCATTATTTCCAACTCTGATACTGACTAGCTGTGTATCGCTTCGGACATGGTATTTTAAGATCTCCAATCCTTTCCCTGACCTTTGTTAGGAAGTGCAAATTCTTTGGAGCAGGTACTATTTTTATTTTCTTTTAAAATGGTGCTTAGCATATCAGTCCTCACAGAATTTACTTCTCTAACCAGTAGTCTAATTACAACGGTAATAAACATGCTCCAGTTACCTGGAAGGGGATATTTTGAACCTGTATTCACAGAAGTATTTTTATTGCTTAAAACACACTGACCTTGAATTAAATAAGATAATGCAAATTTTGCTTTTCAGTATTCATATATTTGAGCCAAACCTACAAGTTCATGCTTAATAATCACGAAAATGGAAATCTCTGTGCACATATTTGATTTCTATGCATATATTCTGAATGCATGACTTCTCTGCTTACAAACCAACATTTTGTATTTTCTTTATGTGCATATAATTTAAGACTTGTGTGAAAGAAATAAGTAGGAATCGCAAGATGATTTGATTATTTTTTTTCTCTAAAAGCAATCAACACTGAAGCTTGCTAAGTAGTCTCCGTACAACTGAAGTCCTGTGGAAGCTGAGAAGGAAAAATGGAAAAGAGGGGATTGCATCTGTGTAAAAACTGGATAAATATGTTTGTTTATATTTAAAATAAAAACATTATGTATGGAAGTACATTACTATCTGATAACTTTTCCTCAACTTGGTGTTTTCTGTTTTGGTGTTTGTTTGCTAGCACGAATGGTCTTGATTAGATTTCTTTGAGGGATGGACTATTTGAGTACGTTAGCATTACAGTTTGCCCATTTATGATTGTTTACCAAAGGTAGCAAATGATCTCAGGATCTACCTGAATTATTTTTTTAGAATTCCTTACTTTCTTGGAGTGTTGTATGAGCAAAATCTCTAATGTATGACATAGTGTGGAATACTGAAATGCTTGTTAGAGGAACAGCCTGGCTAGCCTAGTGTAAAGGCTATTTTTAAGATGTGAATTAATTATTCAAGTAATGTAATTTTTATGTGGTAGATGCATATTTATGGAAGCCATCCTACTTTGTTGTATGTTGCTGTGGAAGTTTCCAGGCCAATGCTTGTGGAAATTTGATTTGAGCACCTTGGAAAACAAGGAATATAACGAGTGGATCAAAGAACATACCACTAAGCCTTTGAGCAAGTAAAAGTTCAAAACCAATACAAAAACTTTGGTTTAAAACTGTTGCAATTTCAAATCTAGAGTGTTTTCAGTTTTCAGATAGAATAATATATGGAAGGAATGTTCAAAATTACACAACCTGCTAAAGAACACTGGTATGACTACAGGCTTCTTTGAAATTCCTAATGACTTTATTGCTAACACTTTAGAATCTGCTGAGGAGTTTTCGTAGACTTTGGGCAATTCTGTGGTATTTGAAATAAAAGTGTTAACTTTACAATTGGTTAATTTGTGCATAGCTTTAACTTTAATGATGGTGTTTAAATCATATTAATATGAAAACTAGTATATCTGTATTAGTGCAAACTCTTCCTGTAATAGAGTTGTACCCTGCAGTTTTATGGGGAGTAAGTTAAAAACTCTAAAGCTCTCCAAAATAGCTGTATTTTTTTTTTTTCCATTTCATTTTTCATTTCAGTAAGAAATAAAGTTACTTGTTCTGTTTACACCAAATAACATTTGGACAGGAGACTGTCACTCTTTTGTATGAATCAATTTTATTTATTTATTTTTTTAAATTGAGGATAACAATTTTATATCATGGAATATGAAGTGTTTGTGAATCATAAGGCTCTGATTATAAAATATTTGTATGTTATTACACATGTGTATGTTTGCATAGTTGCACATGATTGAATTGCTGTAGATGAGTGAGTTAGTGCATGTTAACTGAGGTGGTACTATGCCTGTTATGAATTGGTTTCTGCATTATCTAGGAGCACGTACATGGTCAGTTAGTTACTGTGAAACAGCTGGTAAGCAAGTGCTCCTTTGTCCATGTGGGCATATTTGACTGGTTCTTTCGGTTTTTCCAGAAAGTTTTGAATTGGTATTGTAGCTGTTGATGTCTTGTTTTTTATTTCGGAATTTAAAGGTTATCCCACCGAAGGAGTGGAAGCCAAGAAAGCATTATAATGATATTGAAGATTTGGTGATTCCTGCTCCAATTCAGCAGATGGTCACTGGCCAGTCGGGGCTCTTCACGCAGTACAACATTCAGAAAAAGCCAATGACAGTAAAGGAGTTCAAGCAGCTGGCCAACAGTGACAAGTATGTATATGGGAGGATCTAGCTCAGGAAGACAAATATTTATTTGTTCCCATATTGTGGTTTCTTTGAATTGTGGTAGGCAGCTGGTGATTTTTTCACTTACTCAGTAGAGGTTTTCCCGTCTCCTAAGTTGTGAAAGGATACCACAATATGAATCTTGTTTATGTTTCTGTTACTGAAAGCGCCTGGTACCATGGCAGCAAGAAAGCATCTGAAAAACCTGAGACGTAGTGCTTTATGTCTACCTTTTTTTCTTTCTGTTCTTTATCACCCTCTACAACTACCTGAAAGGAGGTTGTCGCGAGGTGGGTGTCGGTCTCTTCTCTCAAGTAACAGGCAATATGACAAGAGGAAATGGCCTGAAGTTGCGCCAGGGGAGATTTAGATTGGATATTAGGAAAAAATTCTTCACTGAAAGGGTTATCAAATATTGGAACAGGCTGCCCAGGGAAGATGTTGAGTTGCCATCCCTGGAGGTATTTAGAAGATGTGTAGATGTAGTGTTGAGGACTATGGTTTAGTGGTAACTTGGCAGCGTTAGGTTAACGCTTGGACTTGATCTTGAAGGTCTCTTCCAACCAAAACCAGATTCTATGATTCTAACAAATGCTTGTGTTGAAAATAATGAAGATGAGACAGAATTATACCTGAGTTTTATTTTGAGTACACTTATTAATGTTTAATTTTTTTATTTTTTTTTTTTTTTGCCTAGATACTGGAATGTACTGTCATCATGTAATTCCAAAAAAACCCAACATGTTTTTTAACTTGCCCAGAAGTTTTTGCATTAATCTCAGAGAACTGAACTGCTCCTAGCAAAATGTCTATGTTCTGGTTATGGCAAGGTGGATATTAATGGATATGAAGGGCTAGGTGCTATACTAAAAAGTTTTGAATTGGTGGGCATTCCAAGAAGGGGGAGGTGATAGAAATGATTCTTCCCCATTCCTTTTGTCCACATAAAAAGAATAAATTCTACTTCAGTATTTCCTCAAAACTGACTAGGAATAGTTTCTGGAAAGTGAGTCAAAGGATCCTAGAGAGAAAAGATACTTGACTATAATGAAGGAAGGTAACGCTGTCCTAGTTTGAAGGAAAGTTTTTCTTGTAAGTTAAATTAAGAAATTAATAGGTAAGAAGAGAAGCTGTTATCAAGATCAGGGAAAAACTAGGGCATGAAAAGCTTTTTAAGAGGCTTCTCAGCAAATTTGCCATAATATCCACCTTTGTAAAAGTGCAAAACTGGTCTCCTTTTTTCAATTAAAAAGGATTTCAATTAAAAAAGTGTGTTTCTGCCCATACGTTACTTGTGAAAAATTGATGTTATCACACAGTTTTCTTCCTCTGGTTACTGGGAAGGGGAACCTATTCTGTAGTTCTTAAAATTATTTGCTCAGTAACTGTTAGAGGGGAGAATAAAATGTAAAACCTTTTTGATATCTGATGTCATTTTCTCAGATACCTGATCATATGTGTTTAAAGTTTATATTTGATTAACCCATGATAAAATGAGAAACACTGATTTTTTTAAAATAGTTCAATAATGCAGAAATACTGTGAAGATTTTAGTATGTATCACGATGTTAGTTAAGTTCATTATATTCTTTATCATGGAAGATATTTTGGAAGTGTTTCTGATTTCAGTTTTCATGTTTTTTACTGAAATCAGTTTACAGCTTCATAGGTAAAGTGAGTAACAGTTGGAAGGGCTTCTTACCTTTCAGTAGCTGTGCATCTTTCTAAATAGTCATCACAATTCTTGAGAAACTGCGTCATATAAGCTCCAATGACAGTCTTAATGCAGTCAGTGTTTCTTAAATATTAAGCAGCTGAGAGCTCCTATTCTCCCATAAACATAATTTTGTTCTTTAATGAAGAAGACTTGTCTATTGTGATGTTACGCATTTCCTTTGGGAAAGAGAGAAGGGCCATGAACATGTAATGTAAATCATAGTTGCCTTTAAGAGCATTGTGTGTACTCAGTTTAATGCATTGCATCTGCTATTTGTTTAAGCATTCACAATTCATCATTGAACCAAGGTGATTCTTCGCCTTGACCTCTGTGAAATACGGGCATAGCTGTATCCCGTAATCAAGATACTTGTGTTATGGTAACTGAGTTTTTATATACACATGACTCAGAGCCAAGCAGAAATACAATCTGATTTCTAATTATGAGAAATAATTAGAAGTTGAAAATTGCCGAGAAGGCTTTGGTTAAGATGTGTTTTGCTAACTTGCATGTCTCTGTTCTGTGTTATTGATGATGTAAATGTACCTGGTCTACTTAATTCTTGGTATCAACCATTTGAAACGTTTTATGCCTTTTCTCAAAAGGTTTTTCTGGGGAAGGAAGAAGAGAGGAAAGTACTGTTTTTGCCTGGCAGGGCTGCTGCTTGGCAGAACGAGTACATTTGAGTTGGTCCTACACAAACCTGTCTCAGAACTACCTCCGTGTTTTTGCAGAGCTGGTAATGAGGCAGGAAAATAACAAATATTTGTCAGTTAAGTGGCTGTTCCATGTGTGTCTGTTTTATGGAGGAGAAACAAAGGGGAGGGCTTCAACCTGAGGAGAGTGAGTAGATGTGGTGTTTAGCAGGTGGAGACTGAAGAAAATGTTGTATGGGTAGGTGTATGACTTCAGTTATTGTAGCTGTCAGGTAGGAGGTTACATGCTATAGTGAATCATGAACCTAAGAATTCAAGACAACTAATAATTCATCTATTTCAGTGATTTTGAAATAAAGTGATCTCTTAAAATTCAGTTTGCAGGATCAGAAGCATAGTCCATTGTGAAGGTGGTTGTTGAAAGACTATGCTGAACCTTTGCCTACCTCTTCCTCTGCAGATACTGCACCCCAAGATACGTAGATTATGAAGATCTGGAGCGTAAATACTGGAAGAACTTGACTTTTGTGGCACCAATTTATGGAGCAGATATCAATGGGAGCATTTATGATGAAGTATGCATAGCTTTTTATGAAGTTTATCTCTTCCAGCCCTCTTTTAAAGGGTACTGTACTTAGAGGATACATTCTTGCTTTGTGACTGAGAACCTGTCTTTCTTTTGAAATCTTTGTGTTACTCACTTTAAAGACTCCAAGGAAGGTTGAAATTGACTCTGCATCTGCAAGAGTCAGACAGTTCTGTCCTTAGACAGTAGGATATTGCTACTTTTCCTGATCGTAAGACTCTTCCCTTTCTTCACTTTGAACTCTCCAGAACTTTGAGATTCCTTCCTATTTATTTATTTGTTTATTAACATTTCAGTATGTGTATTACCTGTGTACCTCTATGGAAACTTAGTGAAATTTTGAATAAGTTTTACTTTAAAATTAAAAGATGAAATACTTTATTTCTCTCTCTTTCACTGAGGAAAATCGATAGCTGTACTTTACACATGCTCGGAATGCCTGCAGTTTCCTGGAAATGTGCTTACAATTACTGTGTACCTCTTCATTAAAATAGACGAAATGGAATCTTCCTAAGGAAATGAGTTTTGCTGGTCAGTTGCCAAGATCTCCGTGGATAAAAAGGCACTCAACACAGATCTCATTATCCAAAGAATTACAGAATATCCATTGATATCAATTAGGCTATGTGAGTAGCTATAGGAACTACATATTGAAAGGATTATTTAAGTAATGACAGAAAAAATGTTAGTATTTCAAAAAAGATTTGAGGATTTAAAAAATACAGGGCAAGCTTTTCTGCAAAAGAATCTACCATGTGTGGAGTTACTGAGTTATTGCATGTTCTGTGTCACTGCCTACTCCAATCATTAAAAAAAAAAAAA
>VYZM01015823.1:184446-218817 GCA_013398915.1 Dromas ardeola
AAAAAAAAGAAAAAAGAAAAAAAGAAAAAAGTAGAATTTCCCTGTGGCAGATGGTCTGAGGCTCTGCTAATACTTCATATTTCTTCACAGAAGACAAATTACTTGAAGACTCTGTCCAAAGATAAATACAGTCAGCCAAGATGGCTTAAGGCAATTCAATTTTTATGCTAGGTTGTATGATCTTTGAAAGATAGCTATAGATGTCTGATGGTCTTATTGTTTAGAGAAAGCAGCAAGTCCAAATTCTGTTGTGTATCCAAATAGCTTTATAAAAATTATTTAGAAAATAATTGAAGATTCTGATTTAGGGTGTTTTGGTGTAGAGACATTGTAGATGGCTGTTGCTTTGTGGAGGCTGAAGTGGGGCACAGGAAAGCAGTATTTTTTTCAAGAAATGGAAGCTTGCCCTTTTTCTTCCCTCATTTTTTTTTTTTTCTTTAGTATTGGCAGATAATGCCTTCTGGCGTAGCTCTTTACAAATGTACACTTTGTCCTGATTGTGTTTTCTTTGTTTTTAGTATCTTTAGGTTACTGTTGCATGAGCAACATTTCCAAAGAAGTGAGAATGCAGTAATATCCCATTTTGAAGTTCTGACTGCACAAAGAGAAGGTCAAAGATTTCCTTCTCGTCGAATTGCACTCTCATTAAGTTGGGAGGCTGAGGAAGGGAGGTCAAAAAGGCAAAGGATGAAGTGAGAGGAGCAGCATTCAACAATCTTAACCATGATGTTATGTGCATAGTAAGAGGAGGCAAAGCACTGAAAGTTGCAGGGAGGAGGGGAATAAAGGAGTGGGGGAGATGACAGCAATAGGTAAACTAAAAAAACCTTAATGGCTATGAGTAAATGAGTATTATTAAAAAATAAACAAAGGAGAAGTATTAGTGAAAGGAACAGACACTGAGGAAAGCATGTAAACAGACTGAGCAGTTAATGTGACAGTCATGTCACGGTGTACAGCCCAGTGGGGTTTAGAGGAAACGGAGGAAAAGCCTCTGGTACCAAACTGTTGGTGAGAAAGTTATGGATGCCACTGATCAAAATATTTTCTTAGAATATTTTTGCCGGAGTTGATTTTTAGCCAGCAGGTGGTGTACTTGCACAACTAATGTTTTTCATGTCTTAACACGAAGGTAGTGCTAAGAAAGGATTTTTTTGACGCTGTTTGGAATTCGAGGTTGTTATTACGTTTTCATTCAGTTTGCTTCAGGATTGTCATTACTTGGGGAAAGGAGATGAATATAGCTGACATGTTGGGCAACATAAAGCAGAAAGGGGATGGTGGGATTAATTTGTTGTAACAGCCTATTTGCAATAAAACCAAATGCTTACTTTTTACAAAATGCATTTTATAGAGAACTGTGTGTTATAGATGTTGAATTTAATACAGAAAGGAGAGTATCTGATAGAATTACAGGTAGAAAACAAACAGGAACTTAGTGAAAGTGTGATGTATACATGTACTTGGGCCATCAAAGTTAGTGAGAAATGCTGCTGCTCTGCAAGTACTTATTCTTTAGTTTAAAAGTTTGCCAATTACATTTTCTTTTCCACATGGTGATGTTCAATTTTAAATTGAGACGTCTGTATTTGAAGCATGATGAAGCCTTAATTTTTACTATTTAGATTATTTAAGAAACGATATTGGTATTTGTGGAATAACAATGTGGGCTTCCATTGTGTCAGAGAGATCATAAATCTTGTAGTATTGTTTGCTTTTCTTAGATCAGACGTGACAGATTCTGGGGTGTTTGGAACATGGGGCAAAGTTACGAAGCCTGTGTTACATGGAATAGCAAAAAAAAAAAAAAAACAACCAAAAAACAGGAACAAAGCTAAAGCTATAAATGCATGCTTTGAAATTTGACAACTACCATCAATGATTCAAAGTTTACCCTTGTGATATTTGGATTATTCTAGAATCTCTGTGGTGTATTTGTAATGTATTTATGGTTATTTGATGATTTTGAATGCAGATTAAATGTTTATGACTAAGGAAATAACCTATGAGAGCAAGTGTTTTGTACCCTGTATAGAGCTTTATAGAAAATAAATTTAAGGTAATTGAATGTTTTCTTGAAATATTACCCTGTGCTGTATGCATTTTAATTGCTGTTACATTTAATTACAGTGCTTTGTAGGAGAAGGACAATGTAGGTGACTCAAGAAAAAGCATTGTACTAAGGAGTAGATTGTAAGGATCATTATTTATGTTACGATTATAAACATTATTAGATACATGTCCAAGATTCTGTCTCTTTGTTGCTATAAGGTCATCTGGACTTGAGTGAAAATTAATATTCCTGAAAGAGTTTGTAATGTCTCACTAGCTGCAGGTGTAAAACTGATTCATGAATACATTATGAGCACCTAAGAGTTGTGATTGTTTAGGAAGTTTAATTGAGAAGTCATTATTTATTTTTTTATTACGTTATTTCAAGAGAGCTGTCTTCCTTGTGAGTTAGCATGATTGTAATGCCAGTTTAGGCTGTGAAAGACTAGCCTGTGAAGGAGTTGCAAAAAGTTACTGTTCCTGTCAGGAAGGGGAAGGAAGAGAGTTATTTTATTTCTCATATCATAACTTTATTGGCATTTTATTAGCTTATCTGGAAATTGTACCTGTAAGTAAACTGAAGAGTGCGAATAACCTACTTCTTCTGTACAGTCTCTGTTCTGGTGAACTACCATTAGGCCTTTCACTTCCATGCCACTCCCAACTGTAGTTTAAATCAAACCACCAATCACTGAGGCCACCAGCGAAGTTAGTTCCTTGTTCTATGAGATACAGGGACTTCACGCTAACTTTTCCTGTTTCTTTTTTTCTTTTTTTTTTTCTTCATTAATTTGAAATCATATTTGTATGGGCAGATGGGAAAGATGTATGAAACCCTTCCATGACTGATTTAGCAACTAGGGAAAAAAAATTTTCCTAGTTTCAAAAGAAGTTCCAAGTAAAAGTGACTGATTTGATGTTTATAACAGGTCATAAAACACATCTGACTTCAGTGCTGTCAATGGAATCTGCTATTCAGTAAGGAAAAGACAAAGTTTGGAAGAAGCATGTATAAATACTGTTTTGCCTCTCTGTCACCACTCTTCTTCAGCTCCTGTCTTAAAGATATCACTTTGCTTCCCTTTTCCATCTCTTAGTTTTATTTCTCTTGATAAGACAGTTCCTAATACCTACCTTCTCCTATGTCTAGGTTGTGGGCAGCTTATTTGGTTAGTAATACAAGAGTGATTGATTCAGTGGAGTTTGTAGGCTAGCGGTTAATTTTTTGCTAAATTGTAGGTACATCTCTCACGTAGTATTAGCTCTAGCAACAGATGTAAATGAGTTAGGCATGGCATCTGAGTTGTAACTTAATCTAAGGATGCAGGAGAGCATCAGGGCATAAGCAATCCAAGAGTCTCTGGAAAGTGTGAGAACTTCCTGTCCGAAGTGGTCTGCGGAGCCTTGTACTCAGAAACAAGGAAGGACTCGTTGCGGATGTGAAAGTCGAGGGCAGCCTTGGCTGTAATGACCAGAGATGGTGGGGTTCAGGAGCTTAAGTGGAGGTGTCAAGACAGAAAGCAGGACCGTAACCAAGGCTTTAAGAATACCAGGCTTTGGCCTCTTCAGTTATGTGCTTGGAAGAGTCCCATGGGTAAGGCACTGGAGGGAGGAAAAGCCCAGGAAAGCTGGCTGGTATTTACCTCCTCTAAGCTCAAGAGTGGTCCATCCCAACGGGCAGGAAGTAAAGCAAAAGTGCCAAGGTCCTGTATGGATGAGCAAGGAGCTTCTGACAAAACTCAAGCATAAACAGGAAATGCACAGGAGGTAGAAGAAGGGACGTGTAACCTGGGAGGAATATAGAGACACTGTCCAATTATGCAGAAATGCAATTGGGAACATCAAAGCCTACCTGGAATTGAATCTGAGAATTGTCACAGGCAACAAGACAGACTTCTGTAGGGGTACCCCAGGGATCAATACTGGTTGTGTTCTTCTGTAAGTGTATCCCAGGGGTCCAGTCCTGTTTAACATCTAATTTAATGATTTGGATGATGGGGCAGAGTTTGCGGACGATACAGAACTGGGAGGATTGGCTGATATGGTCATGCTGCCATCCAGAGGGACCTTGACAGGCTGGAGATACAGACTGACAGGAACCTCATGAAGTTCAACAAGGGGAAGTGCAAAGTGCTGCACCTGGCAAGGAACAATCCCAGATACGTGGAGTATCTGCTGGGGGCTGGGGGCTGGGAAGCAGCTTTCCAGAAAAGGCCTTTGGAGGTCCTGGGGTCACCAAGTTGAACATGAGCTGGCAATGTGCCTGCACAGCAAAGGTGGCTAGTGGTGTCCTGGGCTGCATTAGGAGGAATACTGCCAGCAGGTCAACGGAGATGATCCTTCCCTTTTATTCAGCACTGCTGAGGCCACACCTGAGGTGTTGTGCCCAGTTCTGGGCTCCCCATCTTTCCCCGGAGGTACAGAGCTACTGGAGGGTGTTAAGTGAAAGGCCACTAAGATGTTGAAGGGACTGGAGCATCTGTCATGTGAGGGAAGGCTGAGAGCGTTGGGATTGTTCCACCTGGGGAAAAGAAGGCTCAGGGGGACCTTAGCAATGTATATAAGCACCTGCAGGGAGGGTACAAAGAGGGTGGACCCGTGCTTTTATCAGCAGTGCCCAGTGACAGGACCAGAGGCCATGGGCACAAACTGAAACACAGGAGGTTCCTTCTGAACATCAGGAAACACTTCCACTGTGAGGGTGACTGAGTCCTGGCACAGGTTGCCCAGAGATATTGCAGATTTCTCCATTCTTGCTGAGATAGTCCTACAGGTTGTGTTTTGCAGACTGACTACCATAAGTATATACCTTGTATGCCGTTCTTTACAGTATGTACAGGATGTTGATGGGTAGCTTAATGAGGGGACATTGCTTCATCGTTTTTTCTAAATGTAGGAAGTTTTGCTTGTTTTAGCAGATGATTATGTGAGATGTCCTTCCGCTATGATCTCGGTTGAGATCAATGTAAGCATTCCTTCACTTAACGTGTTTCGTTCTAGTGTTCGTCTCCAAAGAGAATCTTCTTGATTCAAAAGTGTGCTGCAAAGCAGTGGTTATATCCAAAAATATAATGAGAAGAAAAAACAGATCAAACGAGGGAGACTGTGTGTATTTCCTAATCTGTGTGTTTATGGTGCAGAGATTCTGTTCATAGCATTTTTCTATCTGTATTTTATGTACTTTGAAGAAACACTAAAACCTGGCAGGTTTTTTATTACATACATTGGTGTGAGTGAGTGGGTGTGTGGAGAGAGGAATGGGTGACCAAGCACAAATTTTTCTGTATGTTTCTCCTACTCCTTTTCACTCTGTCACTTAATTAGTTTTTTTACTCTTCTTTGTTATTTGAGCTGTTACATTCAGTCATAGGGGCTTTTTAATCCTAGTTGTAGAACAGATGTCTTGTTTGCCAGGTTAATATTGAAATGGATCTGTGAGTTAATCTCAGGAAAAATTAAACACTGAAAAAGGGTTGTGTGTATTAAAGTATACGTACAGAAATTGTGTTCATAAAAATAGAATACATCACACTGTTGACTGATTTTTTTTTTTTTTTTCAGTAAAGTGCAAAGGATGGTATCATATCACTATTATAAGTACTTAAAAAAAAGGAAATGGATAAAAAGAATTTCACTTGGAGCTTGTTTTATTGTTATCTGCAGAGGTTACTGCTTATGACCTTGGGCTTGACTTTTTACCAATATACTGAAAGCTCCTTTTTTCTTTGTGTCTTTGAGAAAAGAATGGGTCAGCTTCTTCTAAACAGTGCAAGTGTTCAGATATTTGAGAGCAGCTTCTCAAGTGTCCCATTTTTATCTCCACATTGCATTAAAAGCTGGTTCAGACGCTGTTAAGAGAGTCATAAAAACTCTTGATAGTAATTTATAGTAAGTTTGAATGATCTACAAAATTAGTGAAGGTTGGAATAGTGGTCTTCTATATAAACTGCGATGTACCTTAAAATATTTCTCTGAAGAAATACAAGGGAAGTCTAATGTGTGTAGCAACGACCATAGATGGTAAGATGTTTCAAGCCTGTATTTCTTTGCTATAGTAAAAAAAGAAAAATGTTATTTTTCATCTTTTTTCCTGATATTGGATTATATGGTACAGTTGTCAAAAATGACAGGTATTGTTTTAAGAATTTGCCATCAAAAATGAGGATAAATTGGAAAAACTTTCTTTACGCACTCCCTTGAAGTTATTATACTGTTCTGATAATATTGCGATACTGTGAGCAGAATAAATATTAGATATTATCTAACACTGAACAGATTACAATGTCTAAATGTTTTTTTTGTGTTTTAAACTACCAGCTGCACCTCATGGTCAAGTAATATGTGTACTGCTGTTCTAATAATGGTTATTAAATATAGCATAACCTGATAACATACACTTAAATGTTGAGAAGTACTATTATGTATCGACCTGTTAAACTGCTCTTTTACAGCTCTGTGATCTTTTTAGTGTGCATTGCAATTGTAAAGTTCAAAACAGTTACATAACTATTGGAAAAGTTAGAATTGATATTTTACTTAAAAATTCATGGAAGCATTTTACTTAATATTTTGTAACATTAAAAATATATATTTGTGAGGGAAAGTAACACCTTTAATAATAACTTTATAATAATTGTAACAGTCTAGGCATAAATATAAACCTAATTTTTTTTTTTTTTTTTAAGTTCAAGGGATGTAGGAAGAGTTAAAAGGAATCTGTGATTTTAGTGTTTCAGCCAGTTTCAGTGAACATTTCCTTTTGAGCTAAGACTACTTCTCCCAAATAGTCTTTAGAAAATTGAGATAGCTCATGCATCTTGATTTTAGGGGTTGTGGAATGTGTATTTTGTATGTTTGGTATTTTGAAGTAAGCTTTTTCGCCTGTGTTTGTTCTGCATGGGAGGATTTGCTTTGGTTTTAGGGACAAACCGCTAGCAGTTTGCTTGGTGACTAGTTGTGACTTAACAGAGGCTGAAAAGATGAGATATGGTGTTTTAAAAAAAAAAAAAAAAGATAATTTAGTCTTTTAAATATCATTTAATTCTTAGGAAGAGAAGAGTAAGATTTCAGGATGTTATGGTTGCTAAAAGCAAATGGTTGCAAAAAGGTGAATGGATGAATGAATTGGTAAAAAGGTAACGTTAAGTAGACGGATAGTAACTCTGTCTGGAGAAACCTTCAATCTGAAAATTGCTTTAGGCTGGAAGGGTATTCTGAGGAAGTACTGTTTTGCTTACACTGTTTCTTGTCTGCTTTTGGACGCTGTCCGAAAAAGTATACTGCCTAGATTAACACTTGATTTTTATCTGGTGTATTTATTGTTGTCTTCTAACCCTGAATATGTCTCTGTGCCTACATAGTTGAGTCATTGCTGTTGTTTTGCTGTATTAAATTTCTCTGAATTAACTGTGGACAAATTTTGACAGTGCAAATTTTATGCGATTTAAAAAAAAAAATCTGTAAATTAATTTGAGGAATAATTAGTTAAAGTTGTTTCTCCAAACAAATTTTCTATTTTACAGATTTACTATCTCACTGATATTTATGATTTTTAGATTTCAAAGGTGCAAATTTTGCTAGCATCTACTATTTGTTTTCATATTGGTGTTTAGGTTTTTTTCTTTGCTAATGGTCATCATATTAAATTTATTATTTTTTAATTTCATTTGCCTTTATGTCACACAAATGTATCAAAGCCAAAGCTTCCATTTTAAAAAAAGGAACATAAATTGCTGTCTGGAACGAACTCATTCTCTAAAAGTCCTTTACTCCTTTGTGTAAGTCCCAGATAACTTACAGGTAGTTTTTCTTACTAAGTGCAATAGTCATAGCAGGCAGTCTAAAGTGATTGTTCGATGAGAAGTGTGAACTTCATACAGAATTTAGCATTTTGTGTATCAATTTTAGGTGCTGCATATGTAACAGTCTTGACATAAAATCTCAAAAAACACGGAAGTGAAAACTGAGAGTATTAAATGTTCATTACTTCTTGCTTTAACCTGTATTCTTACTTTACCACCTGCCCAACTATTGAGTGTCACCATGTTTCTTAGTCTTAATCAGCTGCATCAGGACTGCAGTCTTCGATCAATTTATTCCCCAAATTTAAGTAAGATTACCAGAACTGTGCAGAGTTCAATGATGGGAGGTGCGGAGCAGGTCATGCTTAAGAGCATGTTTAGGGGCTCTCTTCCCAATAAAGAAACTTGCCTGAATTGAATTTGTAGTAGTTTTAATTATATTTCTTGTTTTTCTGACTGCTTTAGCACCAGCTAATATCTTCCCTGGAGATGATAATAATTGCTGTTATAATGAAGTCTAATCTCTTTCTCTTCAGTTTTGTAGCTTTGATCTTGCTTATACTGACTCTTACATTCTGTATTACCTGGAATTAGAATTGCACTTTGTGGACGAATCTGAAATACAGCAAAAACTACATGCATGGCTTTCTGAATGGCTTTTAATGTACAGATTTGATAGGCAGTAATATAAGGAAACAGCTGAAATCCCATGAAGTCAATAGATTTCTTCTGTGATATATTTCTATGCAGTATATCATTATGGTTAGAAATACCTCTCAAGTGATGTAATGGTTTTGGTTTTTATACTTTTCAGAGAAATGGTAACGCATGTAAATTAGATTTTTAAATCGTCTTTCATACTATTTAGTATTACTTTGTAAGTTATAAAAGAGCCCAGTGATAGGCCCAGTGAAACTTAGCAGCTTTCAACTATCAACACATCAAAGATTTTATCTGCAGCTATAATTTCTATTGTGTATGGTGTTTTAATCCATGTTAGATTTGATGTATTAATTGTTAAGCACATATGAACTTCCTTATGTTCTCTGCTCTGACCATCTCAGACTTAAAAGCTGATCTAATTCTTACTAAGTCAAGAGAATTTTTCTTTGGGTAACTTCAGCTGCATTCTAACGTGCTTACAATCTTCTGAAGGGCTAGATCAGATGTGTATCTTTTGACTGAGACTATTATATAAAATTGCATTACTTCATAAATTTATTAATACATTTATTGTGTATCTTTTTCAGGGTATTGAGGAATGGAATATTGCCCATCTTAATACAATATTGGATGTTGTAGGAGAAGACTGTGGAATTTCTATTGAGGGTGTAAATACACCCTATCTATATTTTGGCATGTGGAAAACAACATTTGCATGGCACACTGAAGACATGGATCTCTACAGTATTAATTATCTTCATTTTGGGGAGCCAAAGTCATGGCAAGTTTAAATTTTCATGAAAGATGATTTCATTTATCTGTTTGTTTCAGCTGGCTAAACCAAACAGATGCGGTACAATTGCTTCACTGTGATAAGCTTTACTGAAAAGCTAAGATAGTGGTTTTTTTTTTTGTTTGGGTTTTTTTTAAGCTGAGAATGCTATGAAATATGTGAGATTTGTGATGGAAATAACATCGCAGTAATGCATGCTTTTATTTTAAAGGAAAAGACTAATGAGTAGTAAGGCTTATTTGAGTTCAACAGAAAAAGATTGTAATGTTTCCATATGAGAAGTTTAATGAGTTGGGAACCCCAGGACTATTTGAAGGAACTTCTGTAAGGCATCTTTGAAATAATTTTCTTTGGTTCAGTTATCCTTTGGGACTGCCTAACATATTTTGTATTAAACATGTATTTAATTGCTTTTTTGAATCAGTCATATTCTCTACTGTTGACTCAGTAGGCCCAGTAGGAGATAAGACTCAGTGTTAAAGGTACTTCCTAAATAGGAAGCTTCTGCTGTCCTTTCTCCATAATCTTAGATTTTTGATTGAACAGCCTTAGGAGAGAGACAAGTAGGTGTAATGTTATACATACAGATTGTGGTATATGTGTATCTTAAAGTATATGACAAAAATGTTTTCCTTTTGATCATAAAACCTTATTTTTTTCAAAATACCAGTGAAGAGACCATAAAATCATTAGAAAGATACATGAAAGATACATTACGCTTAGTTCAGTTCTGGCAGTTTCTAGTTATCCAAAGTTAGATTGAAAATTTTGTAGCTGGTAATTCCATGAAACATTATTGGTTATTTTTATACCCATACAAAAGACAAAAACTGATGCAACATTATGTATTTAAACAGAGAAGATGGTAAATTTGTCAGCTGCTGGTTCTTAAGTCATTGCTTTGTGTTTACCTGCTTTTCTTCTGTAGTGGATCTCTTGTGTTTAGACAGAGAAAGTAACCACCACCTATTGCAGTAATGCAAGTCTATGTTTTGAATTGATTAATGGGTGTAAATGGGTGTAAAGATAGTTAATTCCAAAATGTAAAATGATATGACAAATTTACCTAAAACAATGATTGCATAAAAGTTATTTTAGCTTCCTAGGAATTTTAAAAGTGTTATTTAAAGAAAACCTTACTGTGTATTGTAAAATTCCAAGCAGTAGAGACGTTTACTTAAACCCTGAAGTCCTTAGACGCAATGGATAGAGGCTAAGAAAACTTTTTCTTTTTAAGCATTTTGAAGAAGGTACGGGTTGATAATATGATAAATGCTCTTCTAGTTTACAGATACTTGTTTACACTTTGGAATGAACAATACCATTAAAAACTGACCTCTTAATCTTTTGAAGAAATAGTGGTGGATACAGATTCATTTTCTGGACCACATTGGCCTGTATTGTTGAGAAATGCAGCACTAAAAAAAAGCTGAAAGACAGACAGTTAAAGATTTATTTGTTGTGACGCATGTGCTTTTGCTGGAGGAATGCTGCAATAATTTATGCTGATGCTGTTCCCATACCAATAAAATGTATGTGTTAATGTGATATTAGTAAAATATTTTCCCCAAAAAAGTGGAGGATGTGTTGAATCCTAGGATACAGATCGTAAAGATCTTGTCTGGTCTTAAAAAATGTAGACTGAGTTGACAAGTGCATGCTTAGTGAAACCAGCTACCCTGGCATGTACAGTAGGAATACATCTTATTAGTTTTCCTGGGTATACATGTAGTTCTTCAAGACAGCAATATTGGTTTTATGGAGAACTGAAGAATACTTCATTAAGAAGCATGAAAGGCAGTGTGTTTTCTCTGAATTGTGAGAAGACAACCACTTCCACCTGAGATTTCCCGGTGAGAACTTGTAGGCAGCCGCTGAATCTGACTGCTGTGACTGTCTTTGTGGAATTTGAACCTTTGTCCAGCATTTAGGCATATATTAACTTTCATTTCATTCATGAGAATGCTTAGAAAGCCAAAATGAGGTGGAGTAGGAGAGTGAGGCTGGACCTGGCAGTTTATTTAGGTTGTAAGAGGAGTAGGGTGAAATGGATCTATGGTGAAATTCAAAATAAAGCAGGTGATTTAGGTTCAGGAATTCTTTTCAGGAGTTCAGTGGATACAGGATGGCGAGAAGTCTGACACCCAGATTGCCTAAAATTTTGCCATGGGCAACTTTACTTTTTGATTGCCATGGTTAGAACCTGTTTTTATGGATTTACGAGTGCAGAATATGTACCAATACCTGCTTACCTTCCGTTTTGAAGTGGAAAAATGAAGGAAGATAGATAGTTAAACAGGGGGTGTTGTGGAAATCTTTAAAACATGATTTCATGTGAAGGTTTTTCGATTTGGAATCCCAGTAGCAGAGGAAATAGTAATGGGGTTATGAGTATGGTGGGATAAAAATGGGAGTTCTAATATTAGTATTAGACAAAATTACAGATAGGAAAGGTGAAAGAGGGAAAGCATAGTCAGACTTACACTAACATTATACTGCTTAAGAACATACATGTTAATAAAGTAAACAGGTTAAAAGAGACTCAGGTAGGTCCTGGCAGCGTGATAGCAGCTGACACAGACTGGTCAAAATGTGGCCAGGTGATGCAGAGTTTGGCATGAGTGGAAGAGTCTTGCTACCTTTGCACAAGTTAAGCATACCATTGACAGAACTGACATGTTTCCTAGTTATGTTCTATGTCTAGGAAAAACAACAGATGTAGAAAATTGCCATGAAGTGCAAACTTTTGGTGTGAAAAATGGGAGTAATGTATAAAACTTCCGTTAGAGGTGGGGAGACAGTTATGCTCAAATTAGAAGGAGAGAGGATTAGCCACACTTCTTGCTGAAAATTATCAGAAAACTTAGAAATAAGAACATTAGTAGTCACAGAGATTACTGCAATCAGACTAAGCATTCTGTTTGTTAAAAAGTAGCTATAATCAAACAGTATAGTGGTTTGTCAGCAATCCGAAAGGGTTATTGGTGTGCTAGAACCGAGAAATGATTTGGTAGTTAGTGTTCTCCATAAAGTGAGAGAACTTTGCTGAGTAAGACATGGGAATTAGAAGAATAGGAGAGGGGGTTTTTTGTTGGTTGTTTTTTTTTTAATTCCCCCTGCCCCCCTGTGGAATCGGATTTTGTTTCCTGAAGTATTTAGTTTAAGTAGGGAAATTTAGATGGTAGCAGACCTTAAAATTTCCCATCTCAAAATGGGAAACGTATTGCCTTCCTAAATTAAGTTTATGAGATTTCAGTTTGTTTATATTTGTAAAATTTAGCATGTTTGTATAACAAATATTAACTGCCTAAATAAATAGTAGAGCAAATTAGTGTTGCCTGTAGAAAGTGGCATGGGATTCTGGGCCCAGAGTCTGGAATTAGACAGACAGCATTATTTTGATACAATGCAGAGGTTGCAAATTGCCTGTTGTCAACTGTGAAATCAATGAATTAGGTTCATTGTGAAAAAATTAGTGTTGTAAGTTTAGTTGTAACAACATTTTATGGGTATGCAGTGAAAAATACTAATTAGCAGGAAAAATCATCAGCTATTGTTCCCCTGTCAATATATAACATGGGCTTCAGAGGAGTAGTTTGGTTAAGTATTTAGCATTACACTGAATTAGCTTGCAGCAGATGGTATTATCCATTATCTGTGCATGTACCTGGTTTAGGACGAATGGAACTCAATGTTTCACATTCTGTTTCTTGTCACTGAGGTGAGAATAATTTGGTGAATGCACAACGCTACTTGTCTGATGACCATCTTGCTTGTCTGGGCGCAGTAAAGCAATGATTCTTTGGTTTTGATGTGTTTTTATGTTCATACTTCGAATAGTGCTGTTGTAAAAGTTGCTGCACTTGTAAAACATACCACTTAACTCAGCACCTGACAAGGATCGCCAGTTTTCCTTCCATCTATAGCCACTGTGATACTGTGCATGTGTTAAAACTAAGTGAATTCAAATTCAGTTTCAAATTTATCTACTGCCTAAACTTAGGAGATTCTACAGTACTGAATAACCAATTACCCTGTTGCACAAAAAGCAATAGAAGTGATACAACATTCCAGCCCTCTTCCTTTATTTGGAAGGTGCATTTGTAAAATGCAGCACAGCAGAGTAGGGTCTGTGAAGTTACGAGAAAGGCAGGAAAGAAAATTTTGACTACTTTAGTGCGTTTTAGAACATGGAACTTTCTGTGTTTGGCATTACGTTCATTTTATTGATGATATTAACTGTCAGCGAATAGAAGATGGACTTCTATTCTGCAAGATCTTTGCCTATGAGAGTGAATTAATTTAATTTTTGATATTCTCAAAAAAAGTCCACCCAAGAAACCAAAACTGTATGCTTAAGTTCTTTGTTTAGAATATTGATAGATATCAGGACTCAAATTGTTTTCTTTTGGCTCACTCATTAGTAACTGTGGATAATGTGAATGCATGTATTTTAACAGTATGGTATATTTCAGTGCTTCTGATGTATCTCTATACAGATTTTATTTTCCCTGCATTGATGCCCGTAATGGCGCTGGGTGGCAAAGTATCTGTGGAGGCTTTCCTTTGAAGAAGCTTCATGCTTATTTAAATCTTTTTCTTTAAAGCCCAAATGTATCTAGTATCTCTGAAAATGTTATCTGTGGCATTTTTCCAACCATATGGGATACTTTCCTGAGAACTGCTAAACTTTTCTGGATTGTTAGTACTCTTTATTTTTAATGTTGAACTTCATTTTTCTATTCTTATGAAAACTAACAGTTTGGATTAGGCTAAGAGGGTTCTTATGCAAAATATAAGAAGTCTATAGATAAATTAAGGGTTTGCAGGGCAACTCAATTATTTGAGCAAGCAAACATGAGCTGATTGGTACTTGTGTACAGTTGTTGACTTATTAATTTTTCTGTAAAAGTTATATGTTCTGATATATGGTCTGGGGTTGTAGTCTGTTGTATAGGGAGATTATAGAGAAGACAGCGCCAGAGTCTTCTCAGTGATGCACTGACATAACAAAGGAAAGGCAGCAATAATCACAGCTTGCAACAAGGGCATTTCAGTTTGATAGAAGGAAAAAACAATTCACAATGACATTTTAACAGGTTGCTTAGGGAGGCTGCTGAGTGTTCATCTTTGGAACTTTTCAAAGCTTGACTACCTGCTAACCCTGTGCAAACTGATCTGTTAGTTACCTAACTGATAAGTTAGCTATATGTTGCTCAGGAGGTTGGACTAAATGACATTCAGGTCCCTTCTAGACTAAACTTTTCTGTCATTCTGTGATCTTGAGCTTTAAAGAAGTCGGTGCTCAAAGTTACTTTGCTAATGTATGGGATGACTTGAAAACAAATTCTGAATGAAGTCTTTACTTTTCTGGAGAATTCTAAACCCGTGGATAAAGATGCTTGAGATTCATGTGCAACTATTTGTGCTGCTGGTTCTTTCTAGTTTCTACCTACTTACATGTCTTTAGCCAATGTTTTTCTTCATCTGTATTCTGAGAAATAAAAGCCCTTGGAAATACAGGATTAGAGAAAAAGAGGGCCTTCCCTACCCCCATTCACAAAACTGGTGCAGCAACAAAGAAAGCAACAGTAAAATTGTTTCAAAATATTTGTTTGAGTTCATGTAAGCGTTTTTAGTCCAATTTTCTATAAGCACATTTTATGTAGTAGAATTATTTTATGTCGTCGAATGCTTCTGCAACAGTCCCTCAGAGGGAAATATGAAAAAGGATATATTGCTGTGAAGATACAATATTAGTTTACTTTTTGTCTTCTGAATTGTCTATTAGTTATTTCTCCGTCTGAAGCCTATATTTTATTCTGGTGGTTTGTTTGTTTGTTGTTTGGGTTTTTTTTTTAATTAAGCAGTTTCATCTGTGGTCCACATGCTTTTTGTTAATATCTTCCAAGTGACTTTTACTAAAGATTTCATTCTCAGCTTAAAGGAAAATAAGCAATTTTTTTAGGCATGTTGTTATATGGGTGCATCTCTGTGCAACATCCAAACATTCCTAATATAACTGAACTTGAGTAAAATCCCTATTTTTTTTTTTTTTTTCTTTCTTTCCCATGCAAAGTAAAACTTGTATTTTACTGTAATGGAGTGGCAGTTGTTGTACTAGTCCATTACAGTGGTCTCCTTTCCTCGGTCCTTTTCTTAGCTGTGAGAAAAGAGCAATGGCAACAGTGGGAAGAAGTAAAGTATTGAAGATTAGGTCTTACCACAGACCCCAAATCAAGACAACTATGAAAAGCACCAGCTTGCACTGAATGAATTATTTCTTGGTAATTTTAGATTAGCTGGATAAATAGCTGTAGCTGAATTAAATCGTGTCCAGTGTTATCTTTCTGAAAGAGTTACTGAGAGCTCAGTTGTCCAGTCCTGCATTTTTGTAATATTGATACATACTTACCTGTTTACGTGTACAAACAGAAGCATGTGGATGCATATTATCACAAAAACATAGTAATATGTACTTTTGGAAGAATACCAGTTTAATTAGAGACAGGTAAAGCAAAGGAAAGCGTCTCCAGTTTGAGTTTTTTGTTTGACATAAACACTGTTCATGTTTTGCTTTATGGAGTTGTGTATTTGATGACGTACAGTACAGTATATAATGCTATACATCGCATTTGTCTCCACTGGCGTCTGAAAGCATGTAGTTTAGATTACTGTGTATATGCTGATGCATGTGTAATACAGAGTGGAGAACAGGCACAAACACTTTTGAAGTACAAATGGAGAGAAACAAAATCCGTTTTTTGACGACAGTGAAATTCTGATTAAAACTGGAAACACTGAGCAGAGTCAAGCTGAAGGTCTCTTTTTGTTTAATACCGTTTGTAGTGGGTTGTCAGTAGACGTGGGTTTTGCTACGGTTCAACTTGGAGCACTGACTTCTGTGATAGAAGGGTCTTCTTGCTTCTGTGCAGCAGTTTCTGTTGTAATGCAGTAAAATTGTTGCGTGCAAATGAGAGCTTGAGGTAGGGGGATATTTATTTCTTGTGCAAAATGAGGGGCCTAGGGTCCTTCACTTGTTTTTTCTGAGTTGTCAGTGGAGATGAATGAGATCTGTGTTCACAGTGTAGCAAAAAAAAAAAAAAAAAAAAACTTGTATGTTGACTTGGTTTGAAAATGTGGATTTGGACTTTATTGTACAGCTGAATATGCATTTTCTCCTTTTCTGAACCATATTTTTTCTAGAGAAGAATCAATCCAATACTGCTGCAACATTTAACTGAAACGAAAGCCTATTATATCACATATTGAAGCAGTTAAAGTAAATAGTAAAGCCTAATTAATATATACAGTGTATCTATGAAGTGCAGTAAATATGTGAATAAGAAAGTGTTCAGTAAAGCAGAATGAAATTACAGCTATTCAGTAATCTTCAATTTTTTGCTGTAATAAATATTAAAAATAGTATCAGGTTAATTCCAGTTCTTTTGTAGTGTTACTGAATTGTTGCAGATAGCATATGCAATCTTTAAAAAATAATTTATTGTAAGAAAAGGGTAATTCCAAATTATGTACAATCCTTTAATTTAAAGAAAGTCTATTTTGTAAGTAATTTTTGAACTCTAATTGTAATGGTTTTACAGAGACAAGTAACTTCTTATTCCACAGCATTGGCTATAGGAAAAAATAAAAATGTTTAATACTCCTGTTTTTCTGCTGAACCCGTGTGTCTTCTGAAGCACAGTATAATTCAAATAAATTAAACCTGTATAAATTAAACTTTATTTTATGTGGTTTTGTTTCATTTGGGAAATGAAAGTATATGTGTCTTTTTTTTAATTGGATTGGTGTGATCATAATGAAATATTTTCAATATACATGATTTTAAATAGTGAATGTTACATTCTTGAACCACGTTATAATGTTTAAGCTAGAAATAACCTAAAATGTTTTCTCCGAAAAAGCTCTCTGTATTTTTTCCTCGGTGATTGGTATATTTTTCCTGGATAATTTTTCAGTCTTTAATCTTTTTGGCTTCTGTATTTTTAGATATTTATCATAAGTGAATCGTGGCTTGTGTAGTAATTATGTCTTTAAGCACTTCATCCTTTTCTTTATGTGCATTTTAGGTATGCTATTCCTCCAGAGCATGGGAAACGGCTTGAAAGACTAGCTCAAGGTAATATTTTCAGTATTTCCATATGTAAGATGTTTGAAGGACAAACCTCCAGCAAAGTGAAAAACATTGTCCTTGAGTTACCTACTGTGTTTTATTGCTTAATGTTGTGTGACTTTTATCTGTCTATGGTGTGATTACAAACAAGGAATGCTTTCTAGTACTCTGAGGAATTCTTAAGAAACAAAATAGTATATTTTTTTTTCTCTTAGAACTGTATTTGGTATTGGCATTTTTAGCTTGGTGAAGCTTATGCAAATGGCGCTTAATATTTTGTTGTTTTTGTTTGTTAGACTTCCCTTGCTAGTATCTCTGTCTTCTCTGTGCAGTTGCTTTTTCTTGTCATAGCTTCTTTTCATCAGTAACTTTTAAATTTTAACTTCTTAGCCAAATTTGATACAAAGATACAAATGTTGAAGACAGCCGAGTCTCCAGAAATTTCATGAAAGTTGGTGGGTGAGTAGAGGATGGAACCCTGGTTAGTACCTCTGGGAAGGGCAAATCAGACAAAATGTACCAATGCTAAATCTTGCTAACAGCGTGTTGGCCAGTGAGCAGGTGTATAAATCCACTTTAGCCAAAGCGTGCACTGGCTTTTGCCCTCTAGAGGTGTGAGGAGTGTCTTGAGGAGGAGCAGAGTTTATTGTAAGGTTGAGATCTAAGGCATAAAAATCATTAGTCTATAGGAAAATTCTTCTCACACAGTAATTTGTTTTATTTTCAGTAAGACTGCACCTCTCTTTTTGTTTCTAGATTGAGTGCAATTTATGAACATGGGAATAATTAGGCGTGTTTCTTGGTCTGGCAGCCCATGTTTTATAGCCTGCTTTTAACCA
The DNA here is from genome assembly GCA_013398915.1 of Dromas ardeola. Taxonomy (NCBI): domain Eukaryota; kingdom Metazoa; phylum Chordata; class Aves; order Charadriiformes; family Dromadidae; genus Dromas; species Dromas ardeola. Next base: position 202,729 of record VYZM01015823.1, read on the forward strand.
TATTATACAAGGAATGCTATTGAAAGTTGATAATTAGATATCTTGTATCAGGACCAAATTCTGAAATCTTTCGTACATTTTCTTTTCAGCTGCACTTTATGTGCATATAGTTACATGACTATTTTTCTGAGCTATTTTTAAACTATTGCAGAGAACAGTAAGATGGCAGGTATCACTGAGATGTGAAAGTAAAGACCCATGAACCTGCAGTTTTAAAAACACATCTCAGGAAGACAGGTTTCAACCTGGATAATTACATTTACTATTCCTGAATTTTCCCATAGTTTAATTTGAGAAAGTTGTTACTAATTTTTTTTTCCTTTCGAGATTCTTTTTCCAGCTTGCAAAGTACAGAACTCTTTATATGCATGCCTTGACGCTTTTGGTTTTCACTGGTAAACAAATTGATACATGTTGTAGACTGGGCGAGTGACATTGACTTATGATAGGATCATTCAAAAATTATTTTTGAGATTTACAGGAAATGAGCAAGGAGTAAAAGCAATAGAGAATTGGAAAAGGTTCAGAGAGGGACACTAGGACTGGTGAAAAATTTGCATTTTTGTTTTAAAAATTGTTGGTAAGTAAGCTCTAACTTTTCAATTGGAAAGAGTGTCAAATAAAAGGAAGGGGCTATGATAAATACCGGTGATGACTGGCATGGAAAGGTGACTGAAGAGTGATTGTTCATTACGTCTTCCAGTACAGCTAGAGACTGAATAGAGAGCCTTAGCAGGTTCAAAACAAACAGGAGGAGGTTGTTCCTTTCACAGTATGAACACCTCACCTTTCATTGTGGATTCTAAAATTTTGCACGGATTCAGGGAGAAACTGGTCAACACTGGCAACGAAATCTGTTAGAGGAACATAGGAACTGCATCTGGCTTTGGAAGTCTTGGGGCAGCAACTTGTTGCAATAGATTACTCACACTAAAGATTTCATGCTGTATTTAAACACTTCTCTGTACATCCAGTTTTGACATTTGCTGGGAACAGGATCTTTGGGTAGATAGATGTTTCATTTCATGTGTTATGGCTGCTCTGACATATATTATAGATTTCATATTGATTGATGATAGCTGTACAGCATTTTAAAACTATTCAGGTTTAAGTGTTCTGTAATGAGTGTATATCCAAACTTTTTTTTTTTTGTGAGGGAAGAAAATCGGCAGTTTCAGCAAGACTTATTCACTAATTTCTAAAAATCATGTGGCATTGAGGCATGGCATTGTTTGCTGCAGGCTAAAAAAGACTCTTCACATTTTTTCTTTGACATACCCTAATTTCCCCAGGTATTGCAGTAACCTGTACAATTCAGGAAGTAGGTAACTTCTGGAGATACATGCTTTGCTACATGGGAGCTTTTGAAGTCACTTAATGTAAACTTGTATAGTTTAAGAAAGTATTATGTTAGAAAACTGTGGCCAGAAGGTGCTCAGGCCTCTTGTTGCTGATAATGGTGGCCTGACACAGTAAAAGCAATGGGACATAAAGAATGTGGAGAAACGGAAATCTCCAAAACCACTGTTCGTCAGAAGCCAATAGGTTATACTGGGGGAACAGGGTCTTTGTGTCCAAATGTCAGAGTCAGATTTGGACAATAGGCTAAATGGGACTTAGGATTTCAGTCTCACCCAGTGTAACAGTTCTTCGGTCCAGAACTGCTGGAAGAAGGTAGGACAGAAAGGGATCTGTCTTGAGGTATGCTGGCACATGTGTACGTGCTTTTCTACAGCTGGGAACAGGAACCCAGTTCCTTGATTACTTTAAAGAAGTTGCACAGGCACATCACTCAGCTTTGGTCTGTGCACATCTGCAAGGAAGTAAGTTATCTACTACTGCTATTAATTATATGTTAGTACAAGTTACAATGATCTGTGTGACGACTGGGAAACTACTTTCCTTAATGAATCATGTGTATGACCAAACTTAATAATTTTTGTTTCAGAAACCTGTTTTGAACAGTAAATAGCAAATAAAACGTAGAATCAGATACTGAACAGTGAAGAGAAAATTTCAGATAGTTGTTTATTCCATTATATTCAGTGAATGAAACTCGGTTTCTGTGGGAAATCTGCATACTTACACAGAGATTTTTCTTGTAACAGCAATGTAAGATAGGTGAGTTACTTTCACAGACAACCATCTCTGACATTTCCTAAGATTTTAGTATTTGACTTTAATGTCTTCTGCAATGTTTTTCTGTGAGTAGATTGTTTTCATGATATCTTTGGTCCAGCTAATAGTTTAGAATGGCATTTAAAAGATGATGCTGTAGTTCTTAAGAATAAAGGTGATGGACTTTACGGTCAGTTCGACTTACACATTCACTTTTTTTTTTTTGAAACTACCATTTCTGATTATTTCCATGCTGTGGAGTCTAAGACCTCTGTGATCTTCTACTTTGCAACTGCTGTCTGCTAAAATACAGTCTTGAGTTTTACAGTAAGGTAACTTAAAAAGATGGAAATGTGAAGTAAGCTGCGTGGCTGCAATTCACTTAATAGTAAACATTAATAAAACATAGTGTATATTAGACCATACTTAATTAAATGTATATTAAAAATATTTTTAATCATATTTTTGCAAGAGTGCAACCTCTGAAGAAAAAAAAAGTATTCAAGAAGGTTAGCTGTGATGACCAGATGCCTACCAAATTAATCAAATGCTCCTAAATACTTAAAATAATAAAATAACGCATTCAATGTGACAGGCTGACTAAGCCAAGGCAGCATTTGATACATAAAATAAAAGGAAGGCTAGGATGTTTTCCATATTTGCTTTTGAAATCTTGATTGACTGTTGCACCTACAAATACTTTATCTGAAAGACATTAGACTTGCATCTAATAAAGACAACAGTTTGATTTTGCCCTTCAGCTGTTTTCTCATTTATGTAGGGTTTTTTTCAATTTTATGTAGACATAAATGTAATAAAAATCTCAAGTGAGCTGTTAAGTGCAATTTTGTACTTGTTATGTTAATCTGTAGTACCATGGTATTCTTAAGGATTTTTTGTTTCACAAAATGGGTTAGAAAATGAAGAGAACAGAAGCAGAGTGGCAAATCAGAAATGACAGTTTGAAGGATTTTCAAGATCATTTAATAGATCATTTAATTGCAGAAACTGTTTTAGAGAGGAGATGACATCTATCTGTGGTGTTCAATCGTGTTAAAGAAGAAACTAAAGTTTAATATATTGTAAGTATGTAGGGACGTTTCAAAAAGCTTTCTATGGTGTGTAGTATTAATTAATTCATTTTATGCAGAAGTCATTACCTGTTATGTATGAAAATGAGTTTAAGTAGTTGGTGAAATTAAAATCGATGTAGAATTTGTATAACTTCAAAGGGTATTGAGTCTGAAAACTTGAGCAGCTGAAGAATTGAACTTTGTCTCAACTGATAGTTATATGAGTCAAGTTAGGAAAGCTGCATCTAAGAGAATAAACTTAAGGCTGTAACATATTCATCTGGGCATAACAACACTCATATTTCACAGCACTTGCTTCTTTTGTGGCTTTTGTACTATGTGCTTTGTATAGCATACAAATTGCCACTGCTTCTTTGTGAGGACTGTTGGTATGCAGACCCATCCTCCTAATTTCTTTTATGTGCAATACAGAAAGTTAAATCAAATTAGTTCAAATCACTGCAAATTAATTTAAATAAATTATATGAAGTTTATATATGTGCCTACCAAAGTAAAATCTAAAAATAAAAATGACTAGAAAACTCAGTCCTTCTTTCATCTCTGCCTGTGTTCCAAGAGCACTGATCAGTGAATTATGATTAATATTTTGTATGTTCTAAGTCCCTTAAATGAAGATCTACATAAGTAAAAAAATTACTGTAACTTTGAGCTTAATGGCATTAACTGGGGTTATTTTTAATTACATTAAAGATGTTTCCACTTCGGGGTGTTCTCTTTCTTAGGTTATAAGTTTAAAATTTTTATATTTATATTTTCATGTTTTGTATTTATATTTTCAATTAACATTAATAAACTAGAAATACAGCACCTTTACTATAAAATTTCAAGTGAAGACTTTAATGTGTAGAAAATGACAGGAAGTCAAGCCTCATTCATTGACTGGTCAGAATTTGATTTGAAAGTTCCCTAAGAATATGATTTTGTTGTGTGTGTGTGCTTAAATACTGACTTTATTATTGGCCAAATTGTGATATCCCTGATCATACAAGGTAGTTATAGCCAATCGCCCTGTTCAAGTAGATGGAGTTACTTGCAGGGTTGCGCTTTCGGGAATAGTATTGTAATTTGTCCACGTGTGATTGTAGCTGAACAGTTTAATTAAAAACAGTATGAACACATTCTTGGTACCATAGGTATGCATTCCAAATATCTTGAGAATGATAATCAACAAGGGAATGGAACCCAATCCACTTCAGTTTATGTGATAATCAGCTGTGTGTGATATATAGGAATGATACTCTCAGGATGAAAAAAAGGAAAAAAAGCCTTCCAGATGGCAATGCTCACTGTCCTTCAATTTATAGAGTTGAACTGATTTTAAAATTATCTTTATCCCCGAACCCTTTCATGTACGCTTTAAAGACTTCCAGTGCAGCAGTGTCCTGTAAGTGTGCGGAATCCTGTCTTCCTCAGACACAGCTAGGGAGTTTTCTTAGTGCCCACTGCTTCCAGCTTCCCCCAAAGATGAGAGGGCTTTGACTTGTATCTAGAGCATGGATCATAAAACCAGAAATTGTATGGAAGTGTCATTGTCCACTGAGGTGGAATAGCATTGACAAAGGGTGTGTCTTCAACAGTCCAGTGATAAGACAGTAACTCAAGAAGGTGTTTTATTTTGTTAGTACAAATAGCATTGGTTACTTTGTGTAAGGTTATCTTATTTTTCATTATGTTATCTATCAGAATATGTACGTAGAGTCTTCTGAGAGCATGTTTTTGATTGTTAACACAATCTGAAGCCTGTGTTTTCACATATTCTTTGCTGTTGTTGCTTGTGTTGACTAGATAAGGTTTTTAAAAAGCCTCAGTGGGACTTTCAGTTTGGTGGATAAATGTACTGTACCTATAGTTTATGTGCTCATATCCAGACATTTGGCCACCAAGCACCGAATCACATATTTACCTTGTAGACTGTTCTAATTCTGCTCTAGGTGTTGAGAATGTCAGTGTTTCTTTAAATCATGGATTGGAGAATTTTCAGCTGGACAGTCTTTTTCTCATGGGTGTAAATCAATGAGCAACCTGATTCTGTTTCACCCTGATCTTTGATTATTGCTCATCAGCCTCTATGAAGTAATTGCTTTGAATTGTCTTCATGTGTTCTGTGTAACCATTTCCAAGAAGATTAAGTAGGGTACAGATGGCTAAATAGAAGTATTGAGAAGAGGTATAGAAGAGGTCTGCCACATCTCAAGAGACCATCATAGAAACTGGGGCTGCGTGCAAATTCTCACAAAGTGCCTGCTTTTGTAGAACTGATTTAGAGTTAATGGATTAGTGTTGATGGATTAAATTAAGATTTCAAGTGTCTCATAAAAGCATGAATGTAGTGCAGAACTTGAACGGTAGTTACATTTTAGATAGATTTCAGTGTTTTTTCTTTTGGATGTGGGATTTCACTAAATATCCAGGATTAACTGGTGATCCTGTAAATTGGTACTTTTAACATCAGCTTGTTCTTTGAGAATGGTTCTGGTGTGTTGCAGGCATGTCTTGAATTGGCCTGCATTTAATGTATTTATAAGGGTCTTGTGAAGTTTCTAATGCAATGTCCTCTATTCATTGTGCTGTGAAGTATTTTTTTACATCTGCTAACCAGTTCTCCCACAGGGATTTTCTTTCCTGAAAGAAAAGCTTGTGTGACCTTACCTTTACCCTGAGCAGAACAAAAGACCTTCTGATAAACAGTCTTGTAATGAGGAAATACTACCTTCCTTTCTTCCCTTGTTCATTGAAGGGGAGTGCTTTTGAGAAAAAGAGATGAATGAGACTGGAAAACTTAAGTGTGTGTAACTGTAGACTTTGACAGAGTCAAAAGACATTTTATAGTGGTACAGAACATGTAGGTTGTGCTTTGATTTCACTGTGAGGTCTCTGTAACCACAGCAAATGTTCTCCAGTAAATTTCTCGTAATGGGTTTTGGGCAGGTTGTGTTCTGCTGTGCTGTGTTGTTTGCAACTTCCTTAGAATTCAGCAACAAGCTTGCATTCTGGTTGGAATTGCCACAACTCTTTCTGATCTCTTGGGGCTGTAGTGGTATAACTTAAGTTTTGGATATCTGCCCATCATTTGCTTTTTATCATCATGTATTGAGCTAATTAAGCAGATTGCAGTAGCAGAATTTGGTACAAAATTTTTTTTCTTGGGGAAAACAACTCAGTCAAACTCTCCCTGCTTTTAGAAATCAAGGGTTTTGCTGCTTTTCATACTGGTTATTTCCTAAGTCTCAAATACCACTTTCAATCACTTTTTTAACAGTATGTTCCGGTATATTTCTATTATTATGCTGCTCAGGACTAGAGATTTCTTGAAGCTCGTAAGCTGTAGATTCCAAGTTATGATTGTTATCATTATGTTATAGGCATTAATTTTGCCAAAATAGTTGAAATTGTGGACTAGTTTCTTTTAATTGTCTTTTAATCAGTGAAGCCAAATGTGTATGATAAAACTGTACCTACCAAGTACTACTTCTTGAAACTTTCATTATAACATTATTTGCAATTCCAAGAGAGAGTAAAGAATTCTGTGCCTGTTGGTGGGGAGAAACAAGAAAGAACCATGAATTTGAATAAAATTTGATCTCAGAGCATCTTAGCAGAGTTGATCAGCACAAGCGCATGCTATACCTCTGTTACTTAAGTGCTGCTTAACCTTATATCTGAGAAATAAGAGAAAATTTTTTCTCCCAGGAGCAGGCAGTGTGTTAAAAAGAATGTACAAAGAATATAACAATCATAGTGTGATCATGTTAAAATCTAGAAATTATTCTGGAATTTTAGGGTCGTTAATGGACATAAATATATAAGACTCATCAGAGAGAAGAAATTAAATCTGACGTTACAGACAAGGCTATATATTATGGAAAATTGTTGAGATTTCATCTTCTTTTCCTCAAGGCATTAAAAATACTTAGATGGTTAATTGACTGAAAGTGGTTTGGGTGATATGTGTGGGTTTTTTTTTTTTTGTTTGTTTGTGTTTTTTTTGTTTTGTTTTTTTTTTGTTTTTTTTCTGTTTGTTTTTTTTTTTTTTTTTTTTTTTTTTAAATCAAGTAGTGAGCGTGTTGCTCCAAGAATAAAACCACATCTGTGAATGACAAATTAACATTTCTGTAGAGGTATAGAATCATGGAATGGTTTAGGTTGGAAGGGACCTAAGATCATCTTGTTCCAACCCCATGCCATGGGCAGGGACACTTCCTGCTTAGACCAGGTTAATTAAAGCCCTATCCAGCTGGTCTTTAACACTACCAGGGATGGAGCATCCACAGCTTCCCTGGGCAACCTGTTCCAGTGCCTCAGTGCCTCATCACTCTCAGAGTGAAAAACTTCTTCCTGATATCTAAGCTAAATCTACCCTCTTCCAGTTCAAAGCCATTACCCTCGTCCTATCACTATATGCCCTTGTAAAAAGTCGCTCTACAGCTTTCTTGTAGGCCCCCTTCAGATACTGGAACACTGCTGTAAGGTCTCCCCAAAGCCTTCTCTTCTCCAGGCTGAACACCCCCAATTCTCTCAGCCTGTCCTCGTAGGAGAGATGCTCCAGGCCTCTCATCATATTTGTCAATCAGGGAGCTCCAGCCCTTTGATCATCATTGGGCCCTCCTCTGGACCTGCTCCAACAGATCCATGTCCTTCATATGTTGAGGGCTCCAGAGCTGGACGCAGTACTCCAGGTGGAGTCTCATGAGAGCAGAGCAGAACGCCAGAATCACCTCCCTTGACCTGCTGGCCACGTTTCTTTTGATGCAGGCCAGGATACAGTTGGCCTTCTGGGCTGTGAGTGCACATTGCCGGCTCATGTTGAGCTTCTCATCCACCAACACCCCGAAGTCCCTCTCCTGAGGGCTGCTACCAGTCCCTTCTCCGCCCAATCTGTGCTTGTGCTTGTGCTTGCCCCGACCCACGTGCAGGACCTTGCACTTGGACGGGTTGAACTTCATGAAGTTTGCATGGCCCTATCTTCCAAGCCTGTCAAGGTCCCTCTGGATGGCATCCCTTCGCTTCAGTGTGTTGGCTGTGCCACACAGCTTTGTGTCATTGGCAAAAGTTGCTGAGGGCGCACTTGATACAGTGGTCCATGTCACCTACAAAGATGTTAAACAGTGCTGGTCCCAAAACCGACACCTGAGGAACGCCACTTGTCACTGGCTGCCACTTGGACATCGAGCCACTGACTGCCACTCTCTTGTATACAACAACTTGTGCAAAGGATGACAGCCCTTTTGCTATTTAAATGTCCTGTGCCTAATTTTGTGTCCCCTAAGCAATGTTTCTATATCATTTGTCTAATAATTTTTGTTAATTTTTTCCTGTATTTTTCTTGGATGACTTCTTCGCACTTCTTTCATACAATTAGCATGCTTTTCCACAAAAACAGTTAAAGTTCAGTTTGGAGAATAATTGAGTGGTGTTCTTGGTTAATATACTTGTTGAGGACAAACATTTAGACCTTGGATAATCCTAGGTAATACGGACTTCTCTAAAAGATTTTTTTTTTGTGTTCTTCAGGCATAAAATATAATTTTATGCATAAATTAATCAAAAGTATTTTTTCTGAGTCAGTATTGATGCCATCATTAAGGAGAATGTTTTAATCATAAAGAACTGTCATTGTGACTTCTCCAGTATCAAGTTACTGGGCAAGATAATTGGTAAAATACCCTTCTTTTTTTTAATACTGCTTGCTTCGCTTTACTTTCTATTTCTCAGGTAGTTCTCCTGCATAACAGAATAGGATTATGTACGTTTTCCTTGTACCCAGAAAGAAGACAACATTTTTAAATGGCTTTATATTTGGATTTTTTTATCATATGAATTTTACCTATGTTTATAGTGCAAATGAAAATGATTTTGGAATTGGTTCTGTTTTACCTCAAACCAGGACAGTGAGTAAATTGTTCCCCTTGTCAGCCTAGTTCTGCAGATGTTCATGCTGTAACTCTGCGGGGCTTCTGTGATGTTGCATTATAATACAGTCAGAAGTATTCTCTTGGCCGCAGCAAAAGACACATATTCATGTCGGAGCAAGTCATACATCTGTACTTAAGTAGAAGGAGGACTGAGAGCAAGTATTCAGAGAAAGTACTAGGTGCTTAGATGCCTCTCACTGTATTCCTTCCATTTTTCGATCTGATGTTTTCACATGCTTCTTCCTTTCATTAACTACTATGCCTTTCTTTTCCTTTGTTTTATTGTTTGTAGGATTTGCGTTTTCAGTTTTTGAGAGTGTTACCTGCTTTCTAGAATGGAGTCTGAAAGGATGTCAAGAAGGACTAACCTAGTGATGTTCTGTAAACTCTCCCCCTCTTTCTCCTTCCATCTTCTTCCATTGTCCTTGTAACATAGTGGTTTCTTACTGTAGTAGAGTTAGATTGAAGGGAAAAGAACCTGATATTTTCATTTTAGAGAAGGAAAGATTGAGTAGCTCATTTGAACTGTAGCTGAGAAGCTGTTCATGTCCTGGTTAGAGGGTCAGATACCAGAGTTCAATAACACTGAAACCTCATCTTTAATTTTTCACTTTTCCCTTCATTCATCTATCTCCATGTTCTCAACTGGATTATATAATTATTTAACGGACTAAGCAGGGTTTGTGGAGTGGTACACATATAATCATGAAAGTTGAAACAAGGAAAGCAATCTTTGTTCATACGAACCAAGACAAGATATAAAAAAGCAAAAAAAACCAACAAACCCAACTGTTTCCAGTTGTACCAGATAATCTCTGTGAAAGTAGCCAGGCTTTCTAGCCTTTTCTAAATGGAAAGTTGTGTTTGTTTATTGTATAGATGGTCTCGAAGTACCAGGTAAACCTAGTCTTTGTGGAATCCTTTTATATACTACAGTTGATTTTCATGTGTGCAGGGGTTGCAAAATGAATGTTAATGTAAAAAAAAAAAAAATCCCCAAATAATAAAATATTTCTCGAAAGAGTAAGAAAAGTATGCCTCAATTTATAGGTCCAAATTTATTTTAAATTATTCACTTCTTAACAAACAAAGAAAAAAAACCCCAAAGCCCTGCAACCCCTCCCCCTGAAAATCAGTTGAAAATTTTAGGAGGGGCATTTGATTTTTGTACAAATCTCTCAGAACCTAGCCAAGACATAGAAAATTCTAAAACAAGTTTAAACAGTATTATGTATTGTAAAATATTACAAAAAAATTCCTGCTTGCTTTAATTAAAGTTACCCAATTTTGCTTATCTTGCCTTATTAGGGTTCTTCCCAAGCAGTTCACAAGGATGTGATGCTTTTCTTCGCCACAAGATGACTCTGATTTCTCCATCAATATTGAAAAAGTATGGAATTCCTTTTGACAAGGTACTTTAGTGTTTATTTTTAAACTTTGCATTCATGCATTGAATTTGATTGTGTTTACTATAAGGATTGTTTATAAAGTTATAAAGTTGAGGCAAAATTACAAAATTAGTAGTTTTATTTTTTTAGGCACTGACTCCGTAAAAAGATGAAAATAAATGCTTGCAGTATTAGGACTTTTACCTGGTTTAGCTTGGAATTTTCTAGCAGAAAACACTTTTAGCCATCATAATCTTTATCTAAAAGTTTCTGTGATCTTTGTGACATTACCAATATTTTTAATTTCTATTTCCATGCAAGCTTGCATGTGATTTTCTATTGACTAAAACACTATTAACTAGTTGTATTAATGTAAGTTGTATACCTAATGTTTTAAAATACGTGTTTCTTGTCTGTATTGTTGTATATTATATTTTCTGATGTAACTTTATCAGTATTACGATCTAAAAAGTTTCAGGCGAAATAAAACCAAAAGAACTGTTTTTTTAATTTAAAATGTATCTTAAAATCTGTAACGTGTCAAAAAAAGAGTGAATGATTATTTTGTGCTGCTATGTAGTGGCAGACTGGACACTTGATAGAATGTTATATAAACAGAAAGTAGGAAGAATAACTAGCTTTCATCTTTGTGGATGCATTTAACACACAGGTGTTTTCAAAAACATCTGGTGTATTCAGTTTCTTCTCCTTTTCTACAAGATTTTCTACCTTTTTGTTTTCCACTTTGAACTTCCTACAAATGCCAGCTAATAAAAACGTTTCCACTGCATTGTTTTTTCCTTAAGTATATATATTTTATATCCTGAATGCTTTGCAGTTCTAAATTTCTACATTCGAGAGCTTTGTAGGCCTACTCAGAAGAGTAGGGCTTCATTCAGAAGGTCCCCTGCCTGAACATCTGTTTATTTTACAGTGAGTTTTTAAAAGCCTTTTGATCATTAATGGGTTATGATTCTCGGTTTCCCATTGTGCAGACTGTTTTAAGGTGTTCAGAAGAACTAGGCAATATATGTTTTTTCTCACTCTATTCCCAGTGCAATGTAGGCCTGTAAACTGTCCTCGCCACACTCCATGTTTTTTATTGTGGTTTCTGTTTTAGCATATGCGGTGCTTATTTATTTATATCATGTGGACTTGTGTATGCAAACTTAGTTTATCATGTTCCCCAGCCTAGAATATAGGCTAACGCAGTGCTTTCTATCTGGTTTAGTTGATATTTTTGTAACAGTATGAAGGGTAGCCCATAGAAATAATACTGAAGTGAATGTTTCCTTACATAGTATTGTCGTGGTTTAACCTTGGCAGGCAGCTGAGCCTCACACAACCACTTGCTCTCTCCCTCCCTTGCACGATGCGGGAGAGAACTGGAAGCATAAAAGTGAGAAAACTTGTGGATTGTGAGATAAAGGCAGTTTAATAGCTAAAGCAAAATCGGCGCACGCATGCAAATCAAAACAAGGAATTAATTCACTGCATCCCGTTGGCCGGCAGGTGTTCAGCCATCTCCAGGAAAGCAGGGCTCCATCACGTGTATAATGGTTACTTGGGAAGACAAGTGCCGTAACTCCAAACATCCCCCTCCTTCCATCCTTCTTCCCCTGGTTTTATATGCTGAGCACACCATCATACAGTATGGGATAGCCCTTTTGTCAGGTGGGGTCAGCTGCCATGGCCGTGTCCCCTCCCAGCTTGTCTCCTCTGAGCCTACTCGCTGTCAGGGCAGTGTGAGGAGCAGAAAAGGCCCTGATGCTGTCTAAGCTCTGCTCAGCAGGAACTAAAACATCCCTGTGTTATCAACACTGGTTCCAGCACAAGTCCAACACATAGCCCCAGAAAGCTGCTGAGAAGAAATTTAATTCTGTCCCAGCTAAAATGGCACAAGTATGTTGAAAAATACAATATTGGAACAAACAAAATATTTTGAGTGAATACAAAAACTCATAATCTCAGAATTTATGGGATGGTATTACAATATATTGTACTTTGTAGCCAAAGTACTGCCATCTGACATGAATCCATTATTGAAGAAGGAAATATAATTGGAGAGAGAGTGTGTCTTCAAACAGATTTTATAACAGAAATATATTAACAGTTCAAAATGTTCTTGATCCCTCCTGAAAATAGTATTTTGCAACGAAATGAAAATCATGCAAACATCTACACACCAATAATCAATGTCTACACTTCAGTAATCAGTGTCTACAATAATTACCAATATCACTACTACTAGTAAAACAGCACTAACTATTACTGCCAATTATATGATATGCTTTTAGTAAAACTGAGTGGAAACAAATTTTAGAAGATTACTTGGTAAGAAGAACCTTGTGAGAAATACAGCTTTACTGTTAAGGCAAAGAAACTGAGCGAGGTAGACATTTAGGTGGATTGAAGCCACTGATTTGTTGTACGCCTTTTGGAATATCACGTCACTTTTCATGCTTAAATCAACCTATGTATAAAATTGAAGAAATGTAGGCGTTTAGAATGATACTGCCTGCTGTGGAAAGCAAGCTTTTTTGAATAAATTATATTCATATAAGAAGTAGTTTGTTTTCTGAATGATATATTATCATACGGAAATGTAGTTGCTGAGTTCGTTTTTGTAATACATAGGTAAATACTGATTCTTCTCATAGCCTTGTGCTTTATAATGAAGTGTCAGATGAAACCTTCCAAACTGGAAGGTTTTATAACTAGATTTATAGTTTTGGATTTACAGAACATTACTTTGTAAACAGTATAATTTTCAGTGGTTGGTGTTTAAAGTAGCATATTGCAAAATGCCAGCATATTTGTTTTCAGTACCACATGTTTGAGGTGGGTAAGGGAGTTGATGTTCTTATTTCAGTGTCTTCATTATTCCTGTATTCTAGTTTAAAAAAAAATAGTGCTAGCAATAGTTAAATATTTAAGTTTGGTTCTGTCACCTAGTCTTGGGAGGAAGCAGACTGTACCCAAGTGTAATTGTAATTAATGGGATTCAGTGAGAAAGTGAATAGAGAGAACCAGGCTGTGATCTCTCATGTCTTAAAGTGATAGAAGTGGAAATGTGCTGCATGCTGATAAGTCAGCCTACGCCTACCAGGTGGCAGCTGAACTGCTGCTTGTTGCAATAGAACACCTGCTAAACTGTCAGCAGTGGGAGGGTGTATTGAGATAAATTTTGCAATTGTTAGCATTGAGAATAATCTTTCTTAAACATTCCCACAGTGATTGTTGGAGTTCTACAGTAGCGGTTATAATATATGCACCTGTATGTGCGTTTGCATGTATATACTAAATATGAACCCACAAAAAATTAACCCTGCAAAGTGCAAATGCAAAATATAAGATCCAATTTTATTCTGTAGCTTTGTTAGTTAAGTATATTTTTCTTGTTTTCCTCTCGTTCCTTCACACCATAATACAATCAGAAACATACATCTTGAAGTGCTTTTATTTATTCTTGCATTGAGCAAAAAAAAAAAAGGCACACAAGGTATTCGTGAAACTATGAGATGAGAATTTTGCGGGAGCAGAAAGGGGGGATTCTAAAAGCGGAAACTGAATGTAAGACAACTATGACAGCAAAAGGCTGAGATTTAAGACCTGACATGTTAATAAGAAAAATATTTGGAGTTGTGAGTTTTAATTTTGGATATTGTTTAAAATTTAACTCTCCTTTTTTGTGATTTTTGAATCTTAAGTGTATTTCCCTAAAAAGAGTCATATTTATCCTTCCAGTTTTTCTTACTGTATTGCTTACACAAAGCATTGTCACACAATGAAAACAGCATTTTTAATCTCTATGAAGTCTGCTTATTTTCCTGTAATCAGCAAATGCATCTTGTTGAACAGTCATCAGTCATTGCTCAGATTATTTGCTTTATTTAAATGGACCTGTTTGCTTTTTAGTGGGCCTGCTACCTGATGTGTTTGATATGAAAAGGCTTATCAAACAGAGTATGGGGCATCTCTTTTAACTCTTTCCTTCTGAATCTTCTGGTTTATTGATTAACTCTTATCGATGGTTCAGAAGACAGTGTGCCATTTCTAGTCTCTGACTAGCCTGTCCTTGATATAGTCTCTGGTGGTCTGACTTTCAGAGATTAAAGCTGTCTCGAAGTGGAGAGAATGTCAGTGACTGACAAGAAGTGCTGTCTCTCCTTTTTGTCATGTCCAGAGAAGAGCAGCAGTCCATCCAAGTATAGGAAGATAAGATTTCTCTCTTGGAAGAGAATATCCTGACCAATGACTTGTTTACCTTACCCTACTTTTTTAGTAATTTACTCTAGAATCCTTTTATATCTGATATCTCTTTTTGATAACTAGTAGGAGTTTGGTTTCGTTTTGGCTATACAAAATATAATTACTATGGCAGTGGTTTTTTCTTTTTTTTCTGCTTTCTGTAATTTCTTGTTGAGTCAGTGGCCTCAGCACACTTCTTTTTGTTGCTTTTCACTGTACTTGTAAAGAACAGATGAGCCCTCTGGAACTACCCTTGCTTATTCTCTAAAGCAGTGTCAGATTTTAACAGTAATCAAGTTTTTTCTCTTTGCGAATCTCCTGCCAGGCCCCTTGTCCTTTAGGTATTTGGAATTCTGGTTGTCAATAGTACCAGAGTTGTTCTGCTCTCTTAAATTGTGCTTAAAAAGAAAGAGGGGAAGTACAGGGGCAGATTAAAATTTGTTTTAATGTAATGTCTAAAGTGGTGTTTTAATGGCTTTGCATTGAGACATTCTGCATGTCTCTTCCAGTGCAAGAATACCCTTGGTGTTAGTAGCTGTAAGGCTGAAGAATTGGTGCACGGCAGTTGTTGTTAATTCTTCCTCCTTTCCTATCCAAAATGATTTAAAGATACTGCCTGAGAGGATCTAGATGTATCCAATGTGTTTCTTTGGGGTAAACAATATTGTTTTCTTGAACTGCTAAGGCTCATCAACTTAGAGTTTCTCCCCCTTTATGCTTGATCATCAATAGTAAGTAACTTAAAAGGCAAATCAGGCCTTCTGTCACGCGTCTTCAAACCATAGGTTTTGAAATGGGTGAGTGTGGGTGAGAAGGGTGAGAATAAGATACCTCACCAGTCTTCCCAGGAAAAGTTCTGGTGCCATTCTAGATAAACATCTTGAGGGTGTTGGACAGAATAATTTCTTCAACAATTTGTACTAGTATTCAGGAATGATAATTGTGAGTATTTGGTCCAGCCTGTCTCTGCTTCCTTTCAGTCAGGAAGGTTGATGTATTCTTTGCACTGTCTTTTCTAGCTTCCTGTACTTCCAGGTTTTATTACCAGTGAACCTGTGCTGCAAGATTACCTTTTTTTGAAAGTACTTTTTGAATTTGTAAAGTAATACATGTAGCTATGTATTTTATAGCGAAGACCATTGCCTCAATGTACTATTTCTGCTTGCTTTAACTCACAACTGCATGCAAGGAGAAAGAATTCTTTCTAGGTAGTTGCAAAGAAAAATAGTTTTCATTGCTTCAGGAGGAAAACTACTTTTGTAATGTGGTTCACTTTGAGTGTTTTTTTTTTTTTTTTTTTTTTTTTTTTTTCACGTTATACACAAG
>VYZM01015823.1:222312-239337 GCA_013398915.1 Dromas ardeola
GGGGGGAGGGGTGGGACAGAAATGGTGAAATAACAGCTATGCTTGAAGTCCCCCAACTCCAGGGAAGAAACAGTGTAGTTTTGGCTGCCCTTTCCCACTGGCAAGAACACAGGGGAAGAGAAATAAGAGATGCTGGTGTTGGTGCAAGGATCAAACCAGGCGTGCTCTCTTGGAGATGATTGGCAAATGGCTGTTGTGCAGAGGGTTGTTGGTGAAGTGCTGATGTACAGTAATGGCAGGACCTACAGAATCAAAGGTGGGTCGTGCTCAGCTCACAAGTACTTGAGTTGTGTTTGCTGTGTTCTGTGGGGGTGACAGGCACTCTAAGCTTTAGATATTCTTCATCGTCATCATCATCCTATAACTTTGATTTGTTGAATGCTATTTATTTTTGAAAAAAAATTAAATGGTACAAAATATGGGCAGATAGGATATTTCTTCAGGGTTCTGTGAATTTTGTCATTTTCCTAATGGAGCTACATTTATTGGAATAGGTTGGAAATGTGTAACTTCATGAAATGTATTTCAAGTTTCCTTACTCCAGTGCGTTTTGTTACTGTTGGTAAAGCTGATGAGCCATTGGCAATTAGCTTGTATGTTCTGTAGGTATCTACTTTGATTTGTGCGGAGTAGATAACTTCTGTGCTGAACGAAGGGTGATAGTTAGGTCTTAGAATTGCTAAATAGAAATATTTACACGTAATTCTTTTATGTCTAATGAAATAAAAATCCTTCCGAATCAATTGGATAAAAGACGCTTCACTAGTGTGAGAAAAATGTTGTATTCCTAAAGTTTATTAGCTGCAGGGCAGGACACCCTCTGCCCCCACCCCCAAACCTGTGGATCATCTGTGTTTGTTAATTTGATACTTTTGTCTGTTGTAATTGGTATTTCTAATGAATGCCAATGTTGCCCTCATACAAGGCTTACAGTGCAAGGCTCTCACTTAACAGGTGCCAAAACTGGGGTTCTCAGTCGTCATCTTCACCTGTCGAAATTTTAACTCTGGTGGATAGGATCAATCAACTTTATGCAGTATTGGACACTGAGAGCCAGAAACAGATTAAAATTCTGAATAATATCCTGTGCTTTTGTGTACAGGCAAGTTTGTTTTCTTTCTTGGAATTCCTTTTTTCCCTTGCTGCTGTCTTGCAAATGTTTGAAAAACTTACATACTGGCAAATCAGATCCTAATTACAGGGAATCCCCCTAAAAAGCACATCCTTTGACCTTGTGTAGAGCTTCTGGACTGTGTAGTCTCACCTAAGCTTGACTGGATAAGGTAGTTCACGAAACAGAGAACTGGGTTAAAGTGGATGTCCTGTGTAGGAAATGTCCAGGAGATTGGTGATGCAAGCAGGTTTGTTGAGGCTCTCTAATTTCTCTTAAGCAGCGATGATTATTTCAGTTTCTTTCCTTCCATTTTCCTCCTGTTACTATTTAAATCCCTACATTCCCCTGTCTGTTTCTTTTCCAAGTGTCAGGGTCTCTCACAACCCAGCATCACCCCTTGCCCAAACTGATACCCATACTTTGTAGAGCTTTCATTGGAAGCACTGGCATTTCCAAATACCGCTCTCCTTGCTCACTGTGTCTGTTTTGTGGCACCACTTGGTGACTTTCACCCAGTATAAATGCATGTAAATTTTACTGCCTTCTATCAGGGATAAAGTCACACTGGGTGATTTTACTAGTCATTATAATGATTCCTTTGTATTGCAGCTCCTTTTAAGACGTGATTTGTTTTCAGATGTTGGTGCTGGAAAGCTTTTTGTTGTTTTGATGATATGTAGAACCTGAGGAGAGAAGTCTACCAGCCTTTTCTACTTGAAACTCAAGCTACTTAAGTATTATTGCTTTCTTTCATAAAATTAAGTCAGTAATTACTCATGCATATTCTTCAGTGGTAGCTGCTTAGGAACGTGTTTTCTGTGGATAGGTTAGATCAAAGTGCTGGCCTGCAGGTTGTATTTTTCCCTTTGGTGGGATGAAGTGCAGTTGTTTTGATGTTAGGTTTGATGGATTTGTTTGCCACTGCATTCATTAGCTTCACATCAAAAAACTGACAGGCTGTTAAATGAAACTTTGGCTTAGATTTTCAGCTTGACTGTTTGGAGACCTTTGTGAAGATATTTTGTTTTTGTGCTGCAGCAGCCTGGAGCAGTTATGACTGTTTCAAAGGGAAGAAAAGTTATTTAGTATCCTGTTTTGTTTGCGTAAAAGAGAGTCATTGTCTTGAGGACAGCCATGTCCAGCGTATGCTATCCAAACAATATATTTATTATGAAATATATATTGAGAGACAATATATATGACTTAAATAAATTTATCAGAGAAGGAATTACACTTACCACACAAAAGCACTTTTCCACCTCTCATAATTTATTGAGGTAATAATTTTTTTCAATGAGGATTATATTTAGGTTGCCTTTGTACAATAAAATATTGTACAATTGTCTGTTTAAAAACAAAAATAAAAATTCTACTCAGTTGTGCCATTATTTTTATTTCTTTTTAAATATGGGTGAATGATTTAAACACCTACGCTTAAAAAGTATCTTGCTACTCCTACAGCAGTGTTTTAGTACTGAATGTCAGAAATAGCTATTTGTATGAGCTCATGAGTGATTCTTGTATCAGTTTATTAGTTTGAATTAGATACTGCTGTCAAGGAAACTTTTTTTTTTTTTTTTGAAACACTGCATGTTGATACATTTGATACCAGTCTGTAGTGGTATCAGCGTTATTCAAGAAGTACAAATTAATGTTTTTACTTGCCGGAAATCATAATTAGCCAGCTTATTGACTTGGCTGCTAATGAAATCTTACAAGGATTCAAGAAGCACACGATTTCCATTTCTGGTTAGTACACCACTTTCTGATGTTAGTGCACCACTTCAGAGCAAATCCTGTGCATTCTGCAGTTTGACATTTCACTTCATAATCATAGTGCCATGGTGTACTCTCAGCTTTATAGTTGTCACAGAATGTTCTCTCTTATTTTTTCTTTCTGTTTATTTCTTTTATCTTGATTTGTTCCTTATCTTTTATTTTTGCCCATCTTACTGTCATCATCTACTGCCCCTATTTGGTTCTTCCATCACAAAATCAGCATTTCCTGAGAACAGCAGCTATTAAAATGTTTCACTTTAAAATCTATTGCTGTAATGGGAAGATTATTAGTCTCCCAGTGGGCAGTGACTGGTGTACTTCTATATTTCTAGTATTGTGACATACTGAATTTAGAGTTGTAATGGTTTTGGGAGTAGAAAAGAATAGTAATAACAGCAATGTTTTTACCCGTAAATGCGACAGAGAATTATGTTCTATTGTTTTTCGTACCTTCCTGTTTTGGTATAGCAACTGGTAGTAAGTTCATAATCTGAAACTTCATATGATTGTGTTTTTGTGTTTTCACAGTCTGTGCTATGCTGTGTGCAAGTACTGTTGTTACCTATGAGTAGTGTATAGTGTATTCTGTGGTCCTGAAGTTCAATGCGTATTCTCATGAATCTTTTCCATCTGTACCTAGCATAACTTTTTTAAGTGTGATGCTACAGTATGTGTGACTAAGGTTATGCATGCATGTTTCTGGCAGAGGGTCTGAGGCAAGCTGTACTGCTTGACTAAATAAAAATCAAACCAAGTCCGATTATTCTTTTTTAAATGCAGTTTTGAACAGGAAGCAAGAAGAGGAGAATTCCTTAGAATAAGATTTTAAATGTTGGAATACATTCTGGCAACTGTGAGTGAGTAGAAATGACGGAATCTAATTTTCCTTTGACTTCTTTTTTTTTTCCCCAAGTGATACTGTAGAAGTCCCATTTATCAAAGTAATAAATGTACCAAATTGGCATACTTGGTGGATGTTTATGAGTTTTTGTTTTATAGGAGCTTTCACCAAACAATGAGGTGAATTTTTTCATAGAAAAAGTCAATAATTTAAAATAAAATTGCCTTTTCAGAATATCATTTATACAAAATTTCAAGTAAATCAATACAGTTTGTCTTTCCTTACTTTTCATTAGAATGCAGGTTGTAATTATCCTTGATTTACTGAGAAAAAATTATTGTCACTAGGTACCCTTCTGTCCATATATTAATGTCACAGCCTGTAAAGAGAGATTACTTAATTCCAAGTTTTTCAAGAAAGAAAAATTTGAACTAAGAAATTACTTTCTTAAATATGAGGTTCACAAAATAGACTCTGTGGGCTTGAATCAGCTGTTGAAACACAGGAGAAAAACACCATTTGAGATAGCTTAAGATATTTTGCCTTGCTCTGTCTAGCCAGAGGAGTACCATTCTCCATGAACCCACCCAGTGTAATTTGAGCTCAGACAGATGTCGCAGATACCAGAAAGTGGTTCAGGTGTCAGTGCATGCCCAGGCAATGGAGTGAGCCATCTGTCATTGTATTCTCTTAAGAATATACCATTTGCATAAGTAAAACTTGTCCTAAAAATTACCTGCGTTCTCCTACTCTTAAGAGGAAGTAAATTCTCTAGCCTTGCTAGAATAATTTTCTGTTTTGACACTGGGAGGCAACCTATCCCTCTAGGCAAAAAGATGACTTAAGTGTTAGGGTTCGGTTCCCTTAAAAACACTGCACCCCAATCCTTCTTCTCCTAAACCAGCTGCTTCCCTAACTAAATACTACCTTTTATTTATTTATTTATTTTATTGCAACCATTTGACTCTGAGTTTGAACCATCAGCGAGTTTGTATCTTCACAGTTGTAGCAGGCAATTCTAATGCCAGGTAGTACTGATAGGCAGTGTCCTCCAGGTGTACTACTGATGGAGGAGTGAGATATACTTCTGTTTCATGGATTTTGTAGTAAATTGCTGCCACCAGAAGAAAGTATGGTCTTAGGATTGTAGCAACCATCTGCTGGTTTTCATCCATGCAGTTTGTGTTGCTCTCTGACATTATGTGGAATGCAAATGTTTCTGTTTTTTTGTTTTTTTTTTTTCCTCCTTTCTTTTTCCTTTCTTCTGTATATAGACACCAAGCTTTGTATGAAGATGATTTTTACTCAGTTAACCTGTGTATCTACTACTGTGACCTTCTACAGGATTCACCTCTACAGGTGAATGACTTCTGCAGTTGGTACTAGATTCACTAGTTTGGCTTAGGCCATACGTACTGTGGAGATAAGCACGCACTTGCAATTTTCTCCCGTTTTTCTGAGAGACTGTGGAATATTATGTAAAAATGAAGAAGAAAGGTTGCTTAGCAGTATCATAGATGTGAAGCACATATGGCTTCTTCACTTCTTTCATCTGAAAGAAAACACTGTAAATATAGACACACAATTCAAAATTCTTGACTTAGTCTGAGCAGTAGAGAATCTTGTATGAGTGAAGAAGAATTAATGATATACCCACATCCAGAGGTAACTACACCAGGGCAAATAAAGTGTAGGTATTACTTTTAGTACAAATGAGCTCATATAACCTAGTAGATAATGTGAAACAGGAGTTGAACATGGAAAGATGCCTGACCTGCGGGTTTAGTGTCCCCAGTGTGCTTGCTACTTGAGTGAGTAGGACTTGTTTATATGCTACAAGTCAAAAAGTCTTAAGGTTGAAATCCTTTTCAGGATCTTAAATGAACTGTATAACTTGTATTGGTTTGATTTTAGATAAAACCCACAATTAAAAATATTGCTAGTCTTTACAAACAGGAGGTTATGGAAGTACATCTTGAAATAATTTTCTGAAACGTTTTATAGCAAAAAAAGTTGAATTAAGACCTCAGTGCTAGTGTGGTTGTATGCAGTTTTTAAGGTTTGTCTTTCTGCCTGAAGCATTAGCTGCTTTCAAGTTGTTGGGAGAAAAGGTAGAATCAATCACCTTGAAGGTGTCATCCTTCTCTGAGGTTATATATAATCACTTCTTAACTCAGTTACAGTGTTCCACCAAACAAAAAGATGGATTAATGTTTTAGATAAAGTGCACTTCTGCATGGTTCATTACAAGATGTTGCATACATTCTTAGAGTGAAATAAGGTATTCCATTCTTTAAGTTTATAACCAATATAACCAAATAACTTCAGTTAAGGCTCTCTATTTTTTCTCTGTATGTAATGTGGTCTCATATATTCAGCAGCCTCATCAGATCAATTACTAACTTTTAGATCTTAACAACAAAATCACCTGATCTTACCTTTGCCATGTGACATCCCATGGGCTTCGGATTCTGGGGGAGAATTTTTCACCTGAAGTTTCCATTGCGAATATACGTATCTATGCAAAAAAATGTGGATTGCTCTAGGGTGTTCCTGTGCAACCTGCTGTAGGTGACCCTGCTCTGCAGGGGGGTTGGACTAGATGATCTCCAGAGGTCCCTTCCAACCCCTACCACTCTGTGATTCTGTGAGCTAGAGCAGTGTCTGCTTCTAGAGAGCAATCTTCTTGTGTTTTGGTGGCCTTTTCAAACTATGCTGAGAACAATCACAGTATGTAAGAAAGACAAAGAGGTCTGAGTATTTTGATGCATTATTATGAGTGCTGTGGGGATAAATTTGTGATGTATGTAGAAGAGAAGTTTAGTTCAAGTACTGCCATTTTGGTTTGTTTCTTTTTCATGCCCCCTTTTTTTTATTTCTGTTTTTGATGAATCGAGACAGACTGTAAAAATTTACTCAAAAAGGGGAAAGAAACCATCAAGACACCCAACAAAATCCCCTTCTCCATGTTCTTCTCCTTCTTTTATGTATATGATGACAGAGTGTTGATATACTTGGCTTAGTGCATCAGTCATTAATTTGTTAATCAGGATATATGAATCTCTTAGAATCTAAGATTGGTCAAGATTTTAGGAAAAAATCCAAATAGGTAGCATTTAGTATGTCTATTGAGTGTCTTTGAAACAGATGCTAATTCCTTAGCAATTGTGTTTGAAGTTAAAAATAATTCTATTTTTTTGATGAAAAAGTACAGTTTTGCTGAAGAAATTCCATGTATTTAGAAACTGTAGAGAGTGCTGCCTTAGCCCGCTTAATTAAGCAAGTCTCATATCGCAATTCATCTTCAATTCCCTCTAATATGACAGTATAGTTGCAAAGGGGTGATAAGAAAAGGATAAAGTAATAATGTGCTAGATCTTGCTGAGGGCAAGAGGAAGAGTGTTTTCAGCCAGCTGAAGTGGACAAAAGAATAAGGGGTGGCTCTCGGGGTTTCATACAAGTTTCATGCTGGGTAGAGAAAAGACACTGTTGTATACTTCAGCGAGGCATTACTAGAAAATCCTTAAAGAAGTCATTGAAACAAACAGAGATACCTGACTTCAAGTCAGCGCATCATAGAACTACCTATTGTATCTGTGATTACAAAGCAACTTACGTGGAGGTGGTGGAATTATTAAATTGCTTTTTTTTGTGAAATAAACTGCTACAGAGATAGTAACAGCACTATTACGAATACCAGACTTTGGAAGAAATCTTGGGTGATTCTAAAAATAAATGATTGGTTACATTTTTTGCAGTTGTGACATGACATCAGGGTGACAATAAACAATAATGAACAGTAAAATATGTAAGTGTTGAAATGGCACACCCTACATGGAATATAGCTGCAAAGAGATAATAAGAAAAAGATTAAAAACATGATGTGCTAGAGTTTGCAGAGAGTAAGAGGAAGATAATTTTTTTTTTTGTTGTTTAACGCGATACAGGCATTTACAGTCTGCATTTACAATCTTGCATTAACTTTGGTGCCACACTGGTTTAGCTGAAAGCTGGCACGTTCAAGTAACTTCCTGTAAAAATGACACAGGATTTTATTTTTGGATTTTTATTCTAACTCAGTTAAATTGTGGTTTTTGGCTAAATTTCAAATTTTTTTAAGATAGAGGATCTGCTAATAATGATAAGACAGTATTAAGCTACTTGGTATGACTAAATCTGTAAATAGCAAGTGCCTTCAGCTCATTTTCAGACATTCCTCTACCCACAACGGAGGCAGAGAGTTTGTGGAAAAGACCCATGAGGACCTGTGAAATGGAGAGACAAGGAACAGTGAAGAAAAAATGCATGTAGGTTGCTGCGGCACTGAAAGTGTAGTCTGGACAAAAGTGAGAGCTTTAAGGGACTGAGGGAGATACAAATAGACTTTCTGTACTGCCACTCCAGTCCTGTTTTGCTATTTGATTACTGATGGCTATAGGGGATGTATAGTTTTTACCTGCATGCAAACAGATTAATATCAAAGAAGTACCTGCCTGCATGATGAATTTTATCTCCTAAAAGGACTGGTCTCAAGTATTTAATACTCTGAACAAAAAGAAGTAGTGTATTAAACGTAGAATAGTTTGATTGGTGCAAAATTAGAAGTATTTTGTTGGAAAACAGAAGTTTTGTTCTCTTGCTTTGGGCAAAGCAGGGAACTGCGTGTTCTGGGCATGCCAGTTAGTTTTGTGATTGAATCATATACAGTCCTGCAGGTTTGGTATTTGCAGCTAGGGGTTAGGGGCTCTGAGCACAGATATGGTTACAGGGTGTTTCTTCCCATAATGCTCTTTGCAATAGCTGTTAAAAATTCTGTGCTGTTTACTTATCACTATTTAAAGTTTGTAAATTGCTTCAAGAGCATTCTATTTGAATTATTCTTTCTTTTCTAAATAGTTTTCTTTTCAAAATCATTGGTTTATTCGTAATTGTTATCAAGCAGTTCTCTACCATCTGTTAAAAAACAAATGAAAAGCCATATGTTACTGTAAAAGTGTTTTATGCATATATAGGTAGAATAGTCATTCATCAGCAGCTCCTCATATATGACTCCATTAGTGGTGATAGTGTTTTGAAAACATGACTGTTCCATGATTTTTCTGTTCATGATCTCTAAATCCTGAACACCTTGTAAAGGAAACAGTTTAGGGCATCTTGTAAAACAGAGTATAGAGCACTGGTGTCTTTTTAGGAAATGATTGCATATTTGGATTTTTTTTTTCCCCTCTCTGCTTACAAAGTCACCAGAAAAGTCAGCATTAATCAGTAAATCTGAATAAAGAAGTGATGAACAGTTTGCAACTTAGAGGATTTCAGGAAAGCATCTTTACTTATAATAATTGCAATATTTGCAGCAAAACAGGTAGGTGGTTTGCTTTGCCGTATTTCTGCCCTTGCCTTCACATTCTTTGTTCAGATTCCAACATAAAAAGGGTCTGTAAGAATAAAAAGATGGAAGGTCATTAATAATATTTATCAGTTTCTGATGGCCAAATCACTGGAAGGAAGAATCTAGATCTTTGGCCTCTGGAATATAGCGCTACCCCCTGTGCTGCAGGAGGGAAACAGATCTGCAAACTTGTAACCAGTTAAGTGGGCTAACTGATATATATATATATAGATATATAGATATATAGATATATAGATATAAATATATAAAAAAATAAAATAATCTCAGTGTTTGTTTCGTAAGCTTAGAAACATATCAGAAACACCCTGAGGCATACATTTCAGACAAGAAAACTGGTTGAAAGACAGAGCTCAGAGGGTCGTGGTTAGGGGCACAGAGTCTAGTTGGAGATCAGTGACGAGTGGTGTTCCCCAGGGGTCAGTACTGGGCCCAGTCCTCTTCAGTATATTCATCAACGACTTGGATGAGGGGATAGAGAGCACCCTCAGCAAGTTTGCTGATGACACAAAGCTGGGGGGGGTGGCTGACACACCAGAAGGCTGTGCCGCCATACAGAGAGACCTGGACAGGCTGGAGAGTTGGGCGGAGAGAAACCTTATGAAATTCAATAAGGGCAAGTGTAGGGTGCTGCACCTGGGGAGGAATAACCCCATGCACCAGTACAGGTTGGGGGCTGACCTGCTGGAGAGCAGCTCGGTGGAAAGAGACCTGGGAGTCCTGGTGGACAACAGGATGACCATGAGCCAGCAATGTGCCCTTGTGGCCAAGAAGGCCAATGGCATCCTGGGGTGCATCAAGAAGAGTGTGGCCAGCAGGTCGAGGGAGGTCATCCTCCCCCTCTACTCTGCCTTGGTGAGGCCACACCTGGAGTACTGTGTCCAGTTCTGGGCTCCCCAGCTCAAGAAGGACAGGGAACTGCTGGAGAGGGTGCAGCATAGGGCTACCAAGATGATTAGGGGACTGGAACACCTCTCTTATGAGGAAAGACTGAGGGAATTGGGTCTGTTTAGTCTGGAAAAGAGACAGCTGAGGGGTGACCTTATTAATGCTTACAAATACTTAAAGGGTGGGTGTCAGGAGGATGGGGCCAGGCTCTTTTCAGTGGTGCCCAGTGACAGGACAAGAGGTAATGGGTACAAACTTGAGTGTAGGAAGTTCCCTCTCAACATGAGGAGGAACTTCTTTACTTTGAGGGTGGCAGAGCACTGGAACAGGCTGCCCAGAGAGGTGGTGGATTCTCCATCCCTGGAGACATTCAAAACCCGCCTGGACGCGTTCCTGTGCAACCTGCTCTAAGGTGGCCCTGCTCTGGCAGGGGGGTTGGACTAGATGATCTCCAGAGGTCCCTTCCAATCCTATGATTCTATGATTCGATGACATTATAATTTTTTTTTTTTAAACTGTTGGTATATGTTAGAACCTAGGTAGCTTTTCTTATTTATTGTAATGGTGAGTTAGAAGATGTGTGTTACTTTATCTTTGCTTACCATCTTAGCATGACATTGTGTAAGTTCTTCAGACTGTGGCAGTCTCTTGTTAAATCTTCAATTTTTCTTCCTTATTATAGAGTCTTCTGCCTGGAAAAGAGTAAAATCTTCATAGTCCTCTTGTGGCTGTGGCCAAAACATCCCTGCCTTACTTCAGAAGGGCGTTCCCCTCTTTCCTTTTGTGGTGTTGATGAACTTACTGATTAGTTGCTTGATCTTACAAACCTAGGCTGTCAGGCTCCTTTAAAGAAGCTGCCCCTAGATCTTATAAATATTGCAGTTCTTGAATCTGATATTCAAAATTATGAGGTCTTTGCTTTAGTTGAGGTGCAATTAAAATCTATTCAGAGTGGCTTTTTAGGTGAAGAAAAGTTTCAAAAAATGTCATGCTCTTGAATTCCATGTCTTTGTGTGGGGTAGAATATGGAAATAAATACCAGAAAATCTGTTCTTGCAATATTTTTGACCTGGATAAATGAAATGCTGACTTTGTAATGCGAGAATGATATTTTTCTTTTTCTTTTAGAAGTTACTTTGGCATAAATGTATTTTGACAAGCTTCTATAGCTAACCAAACTTTATTTCTGACTTTTGGAAGGTGCTGAGCACGTTCAGGTACACTGGACTGCTAGCATAATTCAGCATCTCTAAAAAGTAAGCAATTTTTAGATTTAATTTCAGACAGGATTTTAGTGTTAATAATGACTCCTAATGGGTCTCCTGCATTTTTTTGGCTCTGCAACTTTTATGAGAAATTCTACATGTATTTTTGTAGGCAGATTCACGTTTTCTACGTGACAGGTCTTCTGCTGTATACTCGCCAAGTGCTTGTCTTGCAAGAGCGGAGAGGAGGTAATTTCAGTAGACCATTCGGTTGCTTTTCGTATCATGGGCCACCATAATCGAATGGCCAGTGATAGTGTACAGAATTTGCACAGAATCAGCCTGGAGAGTGAATTGGATTTTTTTTCCTCTGGCTTTGTTGCTATACTCCAACATGTGACAGAATCAGAATATGTGTCTAGCACATAATAGCTGATTTAGAATAATGTGAAATTTTATTGACTGCTGTGCTGCTTATAAAATTGTTACAAAACAGTTTGAATTGGAAAAGCTTTGAATCCAAAGAGAATAAATTTAATGTGAATGCCTTTAATTAAATTTTACTTAATTTAAATAATGTAATCTGTATTGATTATGCTGCTGCAGTTCATTTGGATTTTTATTTTTAATTAAGATTCAGTAATCTTGTTTTACCTTCCAGAGCTATTCATAAAATGACTGTGAAGAAATTGTGTGTTAATTAAATTAATGCTTATATACATTTATTAAACCAAAATCAGGGCATAATTTAACTTCTTTTTATTTGGTGAAGGGTATGTTATACATAGTAATATTTCTTACAAGGGCAACCATCCAATTTTATTTGGATTCTTTTTTTTTTTTCTTTTTTTTTCCACCTGAGAAAATCCGTGCTCATACAGTCCTAGAATGACGTAGGTGCTTCTTTCTCTCTAACTGCCTCAGAGGCTGCCAGCACTACCTTCTGAAGCTACTGGGATGATAACTAAAGTGCAGCATAATCCTTTTATTTCCTTTTGCATCCTGTAACTTGATCTGTGGCTTCTCCCTATTAGCTGGTGCCTGTGCAGCACTGAAACACAGTCTCAAACGTGGATGACCTCTTAATAATCCTCTGGCAAGGAAGTTACCAGGTGATAGTACTGCATATGTTGAAAACAATCCAGAATGAAAGACTTGCTTTATTAAATGAGACCGTGAGTGCTGTGTTAAGGCTGATAGCTATTATTTGATTTTTTTCCTTCCCCTCTTTGTTGGTATTATTAGCAATTAGAAAAGAGAGTTTAAGATTATTTTGAGCCAAGACAGGTGATATACATACATTTATTTGTAAGTGTGCAGAGATAAACATTCGATTTGTTCCTGCATCTGTGCATTTGAAGGAGGAGTCATGTAAAGTGAAGGTTTCTGGAAATGCTGAAGGGCAAAGAACCTGGGCAGAAGGCAGGGCTGGAGAGGCAATTGCTTGGCAAATGGCTGTATCTTAACACTGGACTGGAAAGCTGAAGATGCTGAACTAGTTGGGTTCACAGAGGTCTTAGCAAATATTTGTGCAAGCCAGAAACATTTCTAAGTGGTAGCCTCAAGCACCAAATTTTGAACTTCGGTTAAGAGTTAGTGAGAAAGATTGAACTATTGTTGACTTGCTAAGTAAAAGTCTCTCTTTCTTAGAAATAATTACTTCAGATACTGGTAACATAGTGGCATTATGTTAATTCTGTCATATCAGAGCAGCAGCTTAAAAATGCTGAGCTAATCACACCTTAGTGTTATAGGTGGAATTTATGGGATGTTGACAAATTAGACAGAAATGTGTAGCAGTTTTTGTTCTGAAGTGAATGCGCTTTCTGGGGTCTCTCATTTCTGGTCGTTGTATGTTCTCTGAGTTCATTTGCCGTTGAATGATTGATAGCTTTTATTGTTCTTCATGATAAAATCATAGCAGCAACAGTTGTCCCATCAGTTCTTTCTGCAGTTCTGACGATTCCTGCCTGGATGCAAAGATTGGAAAGATAGCTGATGGTTAAATAATCTTCCTTTCCAAATTGTTTCTTCAGTGCCTTTGTATGTGGGCACACATTTGTGTGTTTGCCTAGCCTCTGGTTATGTGGTTATGCTTGCCTTTCAGGCTCATGTAGGATTAGGCGTTTGCAAAGGAATTAACGATAATGTTGTGTAAAAGCAATGTGAAGCAGCAGACTTGCTTATTTGCCAGGTTATTCAAAAATATAATTCATAATGCAAATCCCTTGATTTGCTTTGTTAGTTGGTTACTTAAAATAATGTTTAAACTAATCTGCATTGCTGTCTGTATTCTCTTTTGTCTCCAGTTGCAAATACTTGAAAGCACATGAATATATGATAGAATAATTGAGGGAGTAATCAGATGATCAGACTTGACGGCGTTGATATTGTGAATCTTCAGAAAAAAGATACGAGAAGTTTATTGATGCTAATAGGACTTTTGAAAGCAAGTTAGAATTGATACAATTGTTTTCTCAAAGCTAGTTGTAAATGAGAATGTTGTAAATGACAATGGGCAAATTAAGACTTTTTTTTTTTAAATACTTTTTAATTTTTGCACTGTTTTAATTTCATCCATAAGAAAATTAGTTTTTGGCTTTTTGCACTGGGATTAGGTCATAGATATCATAGCTGAATAAAGCAGGTGTGCGGAGGTCTGGCAAATGGACTGTGTTTGCTTCAGTAAATCCAAAGAGGGAAGGCTCTGAGTTACGCAAAGGGGATTCGTGTCACATTTGTTATCTTAGACCTTTGATAACTGTAGTGACCAGAGATATAAATAAATGCAAATCTCGTCATGTCATTTACATCATTGTTTGGCCATGTCTAAAATAATTACTAGTAGTAAACTCTGTTCTGTGCAGAGTCTTGAAAGACTCTGATAAATAGCTTGTCAGAAAAAAGAATATAAAGTCAGGTGACACACAGAAATGTTGTTTCTTGAGGGCTTCCCTAGTATGTAAAACTCACAGGATTTCTTGAAATTTTAAATACAGTGAAATGAGGAAAAAATTGGGTTTTTAGAGAAGACTCCTTTTCTTTTTCCTTTATTTTTGGTCCTTTTTTCATTATTTTTTCTTCTCTTTGCTTTTTCTTCTCTTTTTTTTTTTTTTTTTTTTCTTTTTAAAGTAAGTCTTCTAGTTGTTACTGTAGAACTGCTCAGGATTTTGTTGCTGGCTTTTAGAAACGACTCGTATGTTACGATTGTTTATTATAGGCAAAAGCTGAATGCAAGTTGTTTGCTGAACATGAATGCATCATTTATAGTTCCAACAGGTAAGAATAAAAATTGTTTTAATGGTATCCTTGTATTTACTCTTAGAAGGAATAAGCCTTTATAAAGTGCAGTTTTATGGATAGTTCAGCAGTTCCAGGACTTCCTGGACCAAGAAACCACTTAGATTCTTCAGAATGTTTTAGGGACCCCATGTGGTTTGGTGAATACCAGAAGGTTTTGCAGGAGCATCAGTTGGTATGATGATGAACAAGCTCCAGTGTACTGCAACTGTGTTGTGCCTACTGAGATATGTAGGTTGGCTGTCGAGTGATTTTCTACCTCTAAAGAACCATTAGTTGAATTAGTGGATCTTTTTGTTTTTTAAGGTAGTGATAACTGATTACTTAGGGGTCACTCATACAATAAAGGCACATAGTCTAAAAGATACTATTTTTAACAAGTATTTTAGCAATACTTGGCATCCTGGTTGAAGTTATGGTTACTCTGTCACCCTGTCACTCTTCTAAATGACTTACATTAATTTAGACTGATTTTGAGGGGAAACTTTGTCATTGTCTGAATTGTTGCTCTGTGTCTTTTGGTGAAAAAATATTTTTTATTCTATTGTTTGCTCTTCATTATTCCCAGTTAGCATCTTTGAGTTTTTTATTTTTTCCTGATAGCACAGAAAAGAAACTGGTTTACTTTATGTAATTTATGTAATTGTGAAATTCACTTTCATTGTTGTTTAATCACTGAAATAACTACTCTGCAGCACTAATTCATTGCAATATAAAAAATATGCACACACCTTTTTAATGAATGATAATACTGACAGCAATCAGACTCTCTATTAGGCAAATTCTAAACATACTCTGCATTCTTATTTTAATTCTGAAAATACGTTTTTATCATCTATGTAGGTGAGCGTTGGTCGACCTCCTGTCCTCCATCCTTGAGCTCTTAAGCTTTTGTGTAAACTTTATTCTCTGAACATTCAATCTCTTCAAGTATTTTTCTGGCAGGCTTAGGTTTTTAGCACTATGAATAGGTCTAGACACCAGAAAAGATTCATGACTTCCTGGCCATTCTTATTACTTACTTCATTTACTGGGAAAACTAGTACAGAAGAATTCCAGTTCCAAGTTTAGGAAATACTGAGTTTAAAATTTCATAGTATCATGTATTTCATTAAGGTTACCATCCAAAAAGCAATTTTCAAAGTGGGTGGTTTGCAATAATGAGGACAAGTGAGATGGTAATTCTAATAAGCCACAGGTGAAATAAGCACAACCTGGCCAACAGCCTTAATGCAAGTTCAAAGATGGGAGAAGTTCAGTGAACAATTGCTTCATTTGATTTTAGAGGATTATTAGTTTTTTGTGCCTTTTCTGTGCTTCTTGTGTATTTTCTCAGAAGGGCATTTAAAATAAAGATTATTTCCATTACTATTTCTTTTGCACTTCCTTTGGGCTAGGATGCTTTCTGTAATCACATCAAATGTCTGATCATCATTTAATTTAAGAGAATAACCTATGTTTTTAAGACTTCTGTTTCTAAAAAACCACCCTGATAGCCTTTCCCTTTGGTTGTTTTTTCCCAAGGCCATCCCAACCTTTTATATCCTTACACTGAGCACTCCTGACTGAGAAGGTCAGGCCTGCTTTTCATGAGATCCATAAAACTAAATTATTCACAGCAGTGACTTCAGAATGACCAGAAGCCACCCTTGAGGCAATTGTTTTGTTTTCATATGAGTATCTCAGAACCTCCTAAAGTCCTGTCTAAGGATTCTCCTAGACTGGGATTTATGTTTGGTTGTTGAAACTATTTTTTCTTTGGAAACTAGAAAATGCTATATAATTCCAGGAAATCTCTATAATAACTAATAACTTGGTTTTAGGCAATACGAGTGTATGTAGTGCTGCTTTAGTGCAGCCAGACACGGTTTACATGTGTGGCTTCAGCATCCCCCCCCAGAAGAATCAGAATGCATCTTACAGGAACATTGACTTGGTGAGGCTTGAAGACGCACGTGATGAGGAAGATGAAGAACTTCCATCTTCTAGCAAGTTTCATCTTCACATCCTTTGTGAGTCCTAAAACCCCTTATAGAAGAGGATGGTAGCTAGCAGCCTTGAAAGTGACCTTTCAAATGGTCACTAGCAGCCTCTACATGGTCAAATGGTTTTTCTGGTGAAATATGTGAATGAAAATGGCCGCAATCTTTCACTTGGACCTCAATCTTGCTAGGTATGTGTGGAGAATATTCTTAGTACCCATGTCCTGATGATAATAATACGTATTTTGGAAATCCTATTTGACTTGAATATTGAGCTGTTTACCTTTACCAAGACAGAAACGATGAGGTACCGTATGAGCAGTAAAACTATAGGTAAACCTGGAAACTCCATTGGCAAAAATACAGATATCTGGAGGTTTAAGGCACATGTCTGAAGACTTGTACATTTGAATTGTTGTGATAAGGTGAAAAAGATTTAAAAAAAACCCAGAACTTGCGAGAACATAAGCACTTTTATGTGTCTGAGGGTTTTTTGTGGTGGTTTTTTT
>VYZM01015823.1:239379-254405 GCA_013398915.1 Dromas ardeola
TTTTTTTATGAGTTCGATGATATTTGCTTCTCTTTTCTGGTCTTGTTACTATACCTGGGTGTCAACATAGTTGAACAGTGAATATCTGAGAGTATGGGTGAGTTGGAGATTGCTGCTGTACTTATGTATCAGGATAGCTGCTTATTACTCTGATAACTAAGTGCTTTGTGCTTGTGGTAATGCTCAGGAACCTCAACAGAAAATACTTTATTTTACTTTATTTCTTTTTCCAGAAGCATATCAGAAATCCATTGAGACATGTCCTGAAAAATCTAGAATCTAAGCAGCGAGTTTGTGAAGTAAATGAAGATGACACAAAGAGATGAACAAGGAAGAGTGTAGGTTATGATTATGCCATTATTCTGGTGGTTCTAAAAATAGTTTGTTTTTAATATAAAGTGTGGCAATAGTAATTGTAAGACATTCTTCAGGATCATGGTTTTAGAAGCCATTTGGAAGCTGAAATTCCAGAGGCTTTGTTATTATTTAGAACAGTCAATGAGTAAGCATGATGGAGGGAAGCATATGTTTGTCTTCTTTCTCAGCTGTGTTGGCCATAATGAACAAAAGCTCCCAGTGGATGTGAAAGAAAACTAGGCTGGATTTATAATCAAGCATACATGTTGTAGAAACTGAAATCATACCCTAAAAAGACTAAGGTGTGCTGTGAAGCTTCAGCTGTGGAATTTAGGATCTTAATAGGTCTTTATTTGTATTTATATGGATATATTGAGGAACCTTTTGTTTTAAACACACTGTGGTGTAGG
Source organism: Dromas ardeola (assembly GCA_013398915.1). Classification (NCBI taxonomy): domain Eukaryota; kingdom Metazoa; phylum Chordata; class Aves; order Charadriiformes; family Dromadidae; genus Dromas; species Dromas ardeola. The sequence goes on from VYZM01015823.1 coordinate 240,147, forward strand.
GACCTGATCCACAATGTCTCAGTGTAACAGGAAAGTGATTCAGATTAACCAATGTTTGGAATTTAGGATGTTTTTGTGTGGGAAATAAGCACTGGAATAAGATAAATCTAGACGGTCTTTCCCATGAAGGGTTGAACCAGATGATCTTTTGAGGTCCATTCCAACCTGTGTAATTCTGTAATTCTGTGAAATGCGAGTAAGAATGCCGTATGAAAAAATCCTGATTTTTAGGAACAGTTGGGTTTGTTTTGTGTGCTTGTTTTGAAAAAAGAAATAGTGGTCAGCAGTATAGAAAAGAAATAACAAGAAAATGTTCCACTTTGTGTGGCAGTACCTTTCTTCTCTTACACCAATTCTTGGTTTACTCCTATTGCTGTTTACAGACTTGACATGTCTCTCTTTTGACAGACGAATATTTCTGTTTAATCACATCATCAATATATGTTAGTTGATTAACCATGTGCTAGTTAAAAAAGTTCAAGAAATACTGGTATTTTGTCATGGTTCCTATTTCTTCTTTCCTTTTCAAATAGTTCTTGTTGGTACCTTGAGGTATGTATGGGTATTGTAAAGGAAATGTATGTAGTTATGTCAAGACATTGTATACCATTTGTGTGTGGGCAAGACAGGCATTACAGAAAATCACAACTTAAGAGTGTTCTCTTTTCTGTCAATTTAAAATTGTTAAGTTTTAGTGAAAGTGGCATTTAAAACAGAAAGAAGAAAACTTGATACTAAGATGAGCATAACTCCCTTTTATTTAGAATACATCGTAGGTACCTTTTCCTTTTATTTGCCTCTTTCATGTCAGGCCTGAACCCTTTTGTTGTTTAATAAAAACCAAAAAGGCATTATGAAAACATCACATGGAAAAAATGCAAAATCACTATTTATGTACTGGGACAACATACTGCCTTGTTTCCAAGGTGATATTACTATTTTTTTGTGTGCTGCTAATCATATTTTAAGAAGAGTGTAAGGAAATCAGAGGCCTATATAGATTAGGGCTTAAATATGTGATGTGAGATGACACTACCTCGTGTGATCTAATTAACACATCATAAAACTGCAGTTAAGGTAAAGCATTTGTGCTTTAGCACATTCAGGACCAAGAAGTTAAAGGCTGGAAAAGAATTTAGGGTATAATTTGATCTACTCGAGCCTTTCAAAGTATGTTGAACTGTATCTGCACTACTACTGTTTATTTGAACTAGTTGTATTGAAGGTGTTAGTCTAGACAAGGGCAAAGCTAAAATGAGCAACACATTTTGTAAACTCTTCCAATACAAGGTGCTGAAATAGGTGGCTCACACAGTTCTGTCTGGCTCCATCGGGTGTTAATAACACATTAGCGTTAACCATCAGCAAGCTGGGGAAAAAAATAATCTAAAAAGGCAGCAAGATTTTTTTCTAACTAATAATTAAAATATTTATGAATGTAAAGCCAATGTTTAACCAAGATGACATCTGGGGGCTATATAAGACCATACTATTTAATTTGTAATCTGAGTAAGTATATTTTCATTATCATGCAGTCTGTATAGACTGGATATAAGGTTCTTTCCTAACCTCTCCTATCTAGTTCCTTTTAAAAATTGCCTTTGGATATCAATTGTTTCGGTTATTGCTAAATAGATATAATTTGATATTCATTTCAAGGTTAAAAATGATGTTAATAGTATGCAATTTGACTGGACAAACATTTTCACATGATAAGTAATATAAAGTGGGATCATGCAGGTAAATTTATCTTAGAGCAAAAAGAAATTTGCAAAGTTCATTTTCCAACTCTTGGAAAAAAACCTAAAATTACATGTTTCTTCTTCTTCAGATCTCTTTTACATTGCTATGTTTGCTGGCAATTCTTTGAAAAACAGAAATGACATTTGGGGTCTGTTGGAATTATAGCAAACCAAATACTTGAATTTCTGTAGCATACGTTATTCAAAGTGTTTATTGGAGCATGATCTCTGGTTTTATGTCCAATTTCAGCTGTTCATCAGCAGAGGGCAATATAACTTCGTACATTTCCTTGAAAGGATTTAATTTGTTGATCTTTTTATTTCTAGTTTTAACTAAAAGAACACCTACTTGTAAATACTGAGAAAATATGTGAACTCCTGATGAAAAAGCAATGAGCTGTGCTATTAGTATTCCTTATGCACTTTCAAAAGGCTTTATAAACTTTCTAGTAGCTGTACCCTATGGGAGGTGTTCTTTAAGTTCATAGGCAGACAGATATGTCCAGACTTTATGGAGATGGCAAAACAAGACTATTACTTTTTTACTGGATTAGCCGATCCACCCTTAGCAATTAGCTGATGCATCTTTTCAGAGTTTTGTTTTGGATCCGTCTGTCCCCCCTCCCCCTGCTTTTTTTTTTCCTTGGGACAGACTTGTGCAAAGTTTGGGAGGCTTTCTGTCATTTGTTTTTACATCTGTTTTGGTTTTACTGTGTGATTAAATCCCTCATGAAGAACTTGTATTACTATGAGTACGTGTGTTGTAAGTTAAGTGTAGTGAGAAGCTGTGCTGTGATAATTAAGAAAAAGTAGTTTCAGGTCTCCATTACAACTAATTTCTTCTCTATGTTGTGACAAGAAGAGTTTTGTTTTACAGCTGGGGTGGTAAAATGAGCCTTTACAGTCCTTATGAAGTGTGTGTACCATAACCTTTTAGTGTACATCATGTTAATACTAATCTGTTATGATAGTGCTTTGATTTTTATGTTGCCATTTAAATTTTCATTTAGTTCTTTCAGAACGTATCAGGAATCCTAAAATGGATATTCATGCATGGCAATTTTTTTTCTTTTTGAAAATACACTTTCCTATTTCTGATACTCTTGAGGCATATTCAGAAAGACTTCAGACATATGGTTACTTGTTTTTCATCTTCTCCTTTGGGCATCACACATTCAAAGAGTCTATTTTACTGTCAGAGCATAAATACAATTCCTGCTAACAGCCTGGGACAGGCAGCATTTACCAGTGTTAAAACATAAGGCAAGGATTAAAAGATTTTGAGTCCAAGCTCCAGCTCTGCCCTTGGCTTGCTGATCGACCTTAGGCAGTTGCATCCATCTCTTTACTTTTGTTTCAAATGCATTGGATAATGCTGGTCTTCGTCTATTACCCAAAATTGTTTTGAAGATTTATTTCCCACTGTTAAAGCTGTAATATTTAAAATAAAAATAACAATAGAACTCCTTTAAGTACTGCATACTGTAAGAATGGCAGAACAGATCATGAGGAATGTATGTATTTGGTATAATTTGGTATAAATTTGGTATAATGTAGCTTTTGCATTTAATTTTTTGCCCAGGTATTTGTGCTCAGATACTGTGTTCTAGTTCCAGAACTGTCCCTAATTATAGGATTGGTTAAATCATTAAGTCTTTCACACTATTACTCTGTTGCAAAATGGGAACAATTTCAAATCAAGTGAGAAGGGTGGGAAACATAAATGCAAGTAATAATTATTAAGGCTTTTAAAATTTTATTTAGAAAAAAACTCATAATTTTCACGTATAAATATAGTGCTGGCTATATGGTTATATCTTACAATGTACACAAATGGTTGATTAAATATATCATTCTTAGATGGTTAAAATTAACATAGTATGCATACGCAAATTTAACTAGCAATTGGGTAGCAACTAGGTTGCATTAGCTAACTAGTTTAAAAATCACTTTTCTAGCATCTTTAGGCTTTTTATTTCCTTTATTCTAAAAAGGTTGTTTCATTTAAAAAAAAAAGTTAATTGGAGTGAATACAAAGACAGTTTTACAGGCATCTCACTCCACTTGGTGATTTTATTATCCATTGTAGCAGGGTTAAGTGGGGAAAAAGAAGAAGCTAGCATAATAAACTGGATGACTTGCAGAGTGAAACTATTGTCATTCTCAGTGCTGTATCCAGGCACAGGTATGTGAACATTTACTGTATCTTGGTAGAAAGATGGTAACTTCTTAAAATGTACTAATTAGATTTTTTTTTTTTTTTATCCTACCATATCCTTAGACACTTAGCATTGTGCCATGTTCTAGGACAAAGGGGAATGTTTTTTTTCTAAGAATTTTGATGTTTAAAACATTCTTGTTTTTAAAATGCTCTTAACCAAGTATGTGTGTCACCACTGTTTCATAATTATTGTATATATGATATTGAACAAATGATGAAAGAGGTTTACTTTGAAGACTGTAGGACAAGTTAAGACATAACTGATTTTATTAGGCACATTTCCATTAAAACGTAAAATACACAGAGTGCTTATTTATGACAATTGGTGTCTAATGAATTTAGAGGAGATGTTCTTGGGTAATAATGTACTAAGGCAATGTCTGTTGAAAGCTTACTGAGTTCCCTCTCTCTCTGCAACAAACATCTTAGTGCTGGTGAATATGATTTGTGAATGAAATTGGTAAACCAGTCATGAACAGATGTATCTGTTGCGTCTTAGTCTGATTGTCTGTTAGAATCTCCTTTCAAACCAAAGTAATGACGTGACAAGCTTGTTGTCAGAAATGTATTTTAATCTGGTGCTTCCATAATGTTTATTTTGGGATTTTAGGTAGTTCTATTTAAAATAGTCAAATTTAAATATGAAAAGTTTTTGTTTTGTTTTGTTTTTTTTTTTAAGTCATGTCTCAAACTCCATTTAATTATTTATATAATTAAACTTGTATTTATGCAATTTTAATGCAAGAGAAATGAAAATTATGCCTACAAGTGTTTGGGTTTTTTTGGTTTGTGCCTCCTGCCCCACCCCTCCGCCCCTGGCAACTGCAATTAGAAATAAATGCAACGTATTAATTTCTGTGCAATGATGATATGGCATAGATTATTATGATAAAAACATTCATTACCAACTTTTAGTATATTTGTATGTAGAACTGGCAGGTAGTAAAGAAAATAGCAGGGATTCTGTTTCTGTGTTGTTTTTGTTTTGTTTTGGTGGGGGTTTGTAGGTTTTTGGGTTTTGTTTATTTTTTTCCTGTCTCCCTACCCAAAATAGGGTAGGACTTCCTTGAGAACAGGGTTTTTTTTGAAATGAGTGATGGGCAATTGAAATTAACTTACTCTGTATTAGTTGTCTGATTTCAGAACTGTTGAATCTATTTTTATTATCTTGATTATGCAAGACAAAAGGCGGTACATTAGGTATATGGCTTATTTAGGTGACAACACTTTGACACCTGCCTCTTACCAACTGGTTGTAATTTCAACCTAACAATCAACTATGCTCTTGGACACCAAAATGAGAAGATAAATATTCCAATACACTTTGACTTCACCTGCTCAGGTATAGAGTGTACCTTTTGACATGTGTGTTTTCCTAGATGTGGTGAGGTGCTTGAATATCTCCGTTTGGTTATCAACCCAAATGACATTCCCCTTCTTCCCTTGAAATAAGCTGCGGGAGGAATTAAAGAAACCTAACATTTCCTTCTCACGTGATTGACAATTTTGCTTCCTCTTATAGCTTGCTTCGCATTTTTTTGCACTTAAAATAGTGTATTCATTTGTACATCACTACTCCTTTACTACTTTACTGAAAGTACACGCAAGCTGAGGCCTACTACATGTATGACAGATTTGTAGATTTCACTGTCCTAATGATTCTGCATAAAATCCGTTCTTAAAGGAAGCTGAAACAGTGGAGTTCTCTATGCAATGCTGAAGGGGGAAGGGAAAGTTTGTGAAAAGATGCCTGTACAAAGCGGGGAGACGGAAGCACTTTTCCCTACTTTCTGTAGAGAGAAGAGTTGCATGGACTGTAAGTATCCTTTATCTTACAGCACCTTGGTCTAGGGGTGTCATGGATGGAGTGATTCACTTCACTTGTAAGAAAGAAACAGTGAAATACTTCTTGATATAAAACAGGGATTTAACAAAGTTTGATAGTAAATGCGACAGTGTTTTAACAAGATTCAGAGGCAAGGCACACATGGTTGTTTACTGCACAGAGGCCAGGGTCAGACAGAGCTGTCAGGGAGCCCCTCCCCATTGATCATGGGGTTCAGAAAGGACCCCCTTGCTTTCTAAACTCCTCAGAGGGGAGTCTGGGTGCAGCTGAACCCAATCCCAGTCCCAGACATGGTCAACAGTTTATGTCTAAAGGATTATATATGCACAATCAATCCTTTATATGACTTAGCGAAGATTTCAAAGTTTAGCATGCTATTAACCACTTAGGGAGGATCTGTTGCAGCAAGGAATCTCTTAACCTCAAGGAGTAACCTTGAGAGGCGCCCTGCTCAAGGAGAGATCCTGGCCTGCAGCATTGCAGGAGACCTCAACAGGCCCTGGGATGTCCACTAATTGTAGAGGAAGATGATTGACCTGTAGTCATATTTGCATACCAGCAGGACATGCTGGGTCCCTGTTCCAGGCAGTGTTTGGCTATGTTGCCATCCATCCCCCAAAGTCCAGGTGAAGCCCATCACAGCCCCACTGATAGTTATGGCTTAAGCAGGAGCTGGAGAAGGTTGGGGGGGGGGAAGAGCAGACCACCACAAGGGGATCACCTGCAAAAAGGCTGTAATTTCTGCGTGGTGTGGTGTTGGATACCTATTACATTCTACTGTCCTTATTGCTGGTTTCAGGTGTGGTATGTAGATACTAATTTGATTTGTGGATTTTTGATATGGACTTGTTAAGAATGAAAAGCTATGTATCTGTGTTTAACAGGTTCCTAGAAAGAGGCATTATGGTGATTAATAAGAGGAATACAGAAGTCCATTACCAGTTTCATGTCAGTCTGCAGTACCAAGGTGCTGTGATATGAATAAGAAAGTATAATCCAGAATGCCTCCTAAAAATGAAATGAAATCTTGTGCCTCACATGAGAATAAAGATGAAGTCCTGTGCAAAGTCAGTTTAAATGGATTTGGCATGTGGTATGCCCGAAGCCATGAAAAGGCACTACTTTTTTTTACTGTGGGATTTCATGTTTGTGTTTCTACCAGGGTTTCTGCCTGCTTTGCAGTATCATTGGCCTACTAGTTTTCAGAGTTGGAACTTCCTTCAGAAGCATTTCTTTTGTTGGATTTTCATTTTTCTTTAAAATGGATTTTATACAAGGATTTTTCTTCTGTATCGTCCTAAAACACAATTGTTTAATGTGTTTCAAACTTTTTTGTCTGTTACTGAAAGTACAAATGATGGAAATTGCTGGATAAAACTGAATAGGAACTTACTTTTTTTTCGTATTTCTAATTGTATGATACTATTTAAAGTATGTTTTGTTTGAACTTTTACCTTGATGCAATTTAAGTGTTTGCTGACAGTCTTATTTCAGACTTACACTTAAAAAGGATTAGGTCGTATCATGTTTGTCATATTTTCTCATTTTAATGATGTCTATGTTTTGTGACAGCTGATAATTAATTTCCAAATCAAATTATCTTCTCTGCCTGAAATCTATTAGAGCATGTTAAGGAAATGCTATTTGGTGCATGTTCTCTGAGGCTATAGTCAGATGTCTTTTCTTTTTTTCCTTCAGTTTTGCTGTCTTAATGGAAGTAATCTCAGCATTGCTGGGTGCCTTGGCTTTTTTTGAATCAAATTGTTGCCCTTGGAGAGCAAGCAGGTACTTTACAGAAAATGGATGGTCTTTTATTTTGTTATGATAATACATAGGAGAGGTGAGTCCTTCTAGTGAATTTGTTATTAGCAAACAAAAAAAAAGTTTTGGAAAAAAATCTGAACAAAGTTTCACATTCCTAGAAACCAGAATGCTTTGTTAGAAGTCTGGAGAATTTGTTCAATATTATTTTAAGACATGGTTCTTAATGGCAAGGGAATACAAATATGGCTGTTAAAAAAATTTCACTGCAATGGTCTTTGACCCATTTCTACGTTTAAGATCAATCAAAAGGAGATATCCCAGTATACTGTATTTCTTCCTTTAATAAGGAACCTTATTATGTATCAGCCAAGTTCAGCATCAACTTTCTATTACATACCTTTGAGTGTTTCTTTAATTCAAAATAAAGTAGTGAGTGATGGTTGAAATAGTTTACTAGGTGGAAACTACATGTATCATTTCATTACAGTCTTGCTGGAGATAACATATTTTAAAAACAAAGAGAGATACTCATGAGAATGTAAGACCTTTCACATATACCATATTTCAAGGAAAACTGTATGCCAAGCAGTTTTAAATTTTTTCCACACCCTCCAAATCAAAATGTTGATCACTTTCCAGAAATTGTTCCGGGAATATGCTTACTCTTACAGTGCATGTCTCAAGTTGCAGAAGAATGGTGTTGATGATTTGCTCTGCATCTTTGAATTTCATGTGAAATAATGATTTGCATCAACAACTTTTCTTCTTATGAAAGACATCATGTTGTCCTTCATTTAAGGCACTGCATATAGCTATAGAACAGATAGGACCATGTGTCTTAGAAGAGGAAAATAATGCTCTTGATTATTTTTCTTTTAGCAATCTAAATCCCATATTCCTGAGCTTAAAATAACTAACAGGATTAGCACTGGAAATATATGTGTGCAGCAAAAATATAATAACAATATGCATAAAATGCACTGCAGTTTTCAACAGTGTGAAGTGAAATGAAATAATGAGTATAAAGATAGAGAGGAGCATTTCTGAAATACTAATTCTAGGAGTATGATATAAGAATAAAAATTAGTTTAAGATTTATAATGGAGCAGCTTTTCTGAAAACTAAAGGTAGTAAATGAAAATGTTTGACATTTTTAAAATTATTAAACCTTGTATAGTGCGTGCCACGTTTTCTAAAATATGTAATAGTTTCAAAACTGTAATATATAACAAAATAATAGATGACTGCTAATTTTACTTTGATAATTGTAATTAGTATAATAAAATTCTAAATGGGAATAGTTTGGGAATTGGTATTCTAGTCAGCGTATTTAATTGATTCGGAAGTTGTTACTTGCTGAGCTATGCCAGCTGGTAACTGGAATAGTAACAGGTGTGGGAAGAAATCTCTAAATTAGGAATAGGTAATAAATAAATGCTACAAAATACCTAATTTAAAAATAAAAATGAGCCATACTTCATTCTAATCGGAATAAAAATTAATCTTATAAACATGTTTATTTTTTATTATTTTGGAGCAAAATCTCGTTCAAACTGATGTGAAATGGAGATGTCAACTGATGGCCAATAGTAAAGTATTTAATTGGAAAATGAAAGTAGATGATAGCTAGATGAACCAGGTTCTCAATCTTTTCCAAAGTGAAACAATAAAATCAGCTAGTGTTTGTTGCCATAGTTTAGAGTAGTTAGAGTAAACTCATGTTTACTTTTTCTTGTCTTCGCTTTTTTTGTGGGGGGTGGGGCGTGGGTGGGGAGGAGGTGTGGAGGCGTGTGATGATTCTGGCAGTTAAAACATCTGGATATTTTGGGTACATATTCTATGAATTTTAGTATAAACCAGTGTATGCATATGTGTGCAAAGTGGATAGATTTGGCTTGGTGCGGTGTGCCAGCATACTGTTTTTATTTTTAATTTTTGGTGTTTAGGTAAAGCTTATGTGGGAAGTCCCTACAATATAAGGAAATCATGCTTGAGTTCAGTCGTTTCTGTATGATTTGTGTCTTGGGCTATTATGTGTTTTATTTTAGAATTTCTCTGAAGTGGACTAACTATGATTAGATGCTGTACTTGGGAATGATTTTGAGAGAGAAAACGTGCATGTTTTTTGCAGTTTTATATAATTTATATCATAATTGAAACTAAAATTTGCTACCAAATCTTACTCATCTCCCAAAGACTCTGTAAACAGCAATATAACGCTTTGCAATCTAGATTAGAGTTAGCTTGTTTGTATACGTGCTATTGTTAATCTTTGCTTATTACGAATGAAGAAAACGCATGACTGGGTTTTTTACTGTTTTAAGTTATGGAAACTGTATTGTTTCAGCTAGAAAATACATTAGACATGTTTAGAGATTGGGTATTTTTTTCAGTACAGTTTCTCAGAGTGGAGGGGGAAAGGTAGGTGGTTCAGGGTACTTTGCCTCTGAACCAATTGAACGCACTTTCTCTCTTTCGTGAATACAGCAAGTGATGCCCATGGCACAGCTCATACCAAGTGTATTCATAAACTTCTGACACCTTAAGAAGAACAGAAATACTGGAGAAAATAATTATTCGGCATTTCTTTGGCGTAGCCATTTAATTAATTAATTTAAGCTTACTTCTCTTACTGATCTCCCTTGGCAGCTCTACCAGCCTTTAATGGCAGTGACAGCGTGGTTTACATGGCCTGTCTGATTTCTGTGCGTCGTTGTCATCTTTGCTTTAAGTTCTGGCGGGTCTTACGCTGGTTGTGTGATATTGGAAATAAGATTCTTTCCATCGTTTTCTTATGGAATGTGAGCCTGTGACAGCTTCATTGTGGGTTTTGCTAGGGATGTCTAAGGCTGTAACTGCCGTGACTTAAACAAAGTGTCCTTGTCTGGGACTGTAACCTGGTGAAGATCAGCACGGAGAAAGGAGCTGATGACATGTATGGTAGTGGTGAGTGACCATACTCAGCAATAGGTGACAGACAGGTACTCAGTACAGAATTTGGGTGTGTGTATTCTTTTGGCTGTAGGATACGTTGACACAGTTTGTCTGCTGAAGTGCCCACCCAGCTTGACAGCTTGTGCATAAAGTTGTTTTGTGGCTGAGAGATAGCGCATGCTGGAAAGCTGATGCTCAAATCAGTGTGTGCTGCTGTACCCAGAGCCCTGTTTATTGCATAAAGTTGCTGGGGCATTATGTGCCTTCTCTTCTTTGCAACGTCCCTTCAGCAGCAGTAGGAAGACATAAAAGAACAAAAGAGGAGAATAAGAATTAGAAAACCTTAAAAGAAAAAGGTAGGGGAAAAAGAGATAATGAGAAAAGTATAGGAAATACAATGAATACAGGGAAAATGACAAGAGGGTAAGTTGTCTGGGAAGAATCCATTCTTTAAAAGGACGTACTTGTGTGACAGGAGGTTGGGATTTTTATTTTGTTCTATACGTTTTTGTGTCCTAAGTGTTTATATGCATAGGTAATTTCAATTTTAATAAGTGCTTAATAAAACCTGCACAGTCTGTTTAAATAGCAGCAGTGATACTGGCTTTAGCTGGAATGCTGCATGCTTCTCTCTGTCCATTTTGCGTTTTGCACTGCATAGGGCGTGAGCTTGAGGAACTTCATTATGTAGTCACGTTTGACAGTCTTGCTCTTTTGTTTTCTCCATGACTGCCCTTTGATGTAAGGAAACGCATTATGTCTCAGTGAACATTAGAAAGCATTTTTATTTTATTCTGGCACTGTGTTCTTTTCTTTACTTGTCCAGCTCATTCTTAGGTTTACCTGTCAGTCAAGAGTCTTCTCTGAGCTTGTGAAGGAGACCCTTTCAAAAAATCATTATTTTTCACTAAGCAGTAAGAAATGGATTCCATTTGCAATTCACTGAATCAGCTATTATCATAGCTGCTCAAGCTTAATATTTATTTTAGATCTAAATAATTATTTCAAACTGTTTTGCTTGTATTTCTTAAAGAGAAAAATCGGTTTCTTAAACTTAGATAAACATCCAGTGAAGGCTGGAAAGATTTCTTCACTGTAACTTGAAAACAGTGAGAAAATATTTACTGCCTTTCTGTTATTGACATTTAATAAATTAGTTATAAGTAATAGAAACCATGTGTAACAACTAAAAAGACCAAATGAAACATACTTACTTCTTGTTCTTAGCGTTTTGGGCTCAGTATCACATGTGTACTGATGATATATGTTGGCTTTGTCTAGTGCAGGCTTATTGGTATCAAAAGTTTTTGTGGAAGACAGTCTTCACTGCATCATGTAACAACTAGTAAAACTTAGCGCCTGCATGCTCTTGTCTGAATTTGCAGAGAGCAATTTTAAGACCTGTCATTTCCACACAGAGAACTCTATGCTGGTAGAAAAAAGGGGATAATTTGATTTGTTGATCGACATTTTTGGAATGAGGTGGTTTTTGAAGAAGACTCACGAAGATGAGGTCTAGTGGTGCTGCTGATAATGAAAATGCTGTTTTGAGGAATTACGTTATAGGAACCAAGAAAGGTAATGTGAAAAAGTACTAGAAGGGAAACAAAATTAAAAGTGATGCTGACGATAAGACAGGGTAGAAAGTAAATATATCTTTCCTACATTACATTTCTTAGCCATCACTGGGATGTAATATGCTTGCATTTTACATTTAACAGAAAGGACTTACTCAACAGATGCAATCAATGAGAGGGACCTAAATAATGATAATCAAAAGAATGTAAAGCGCGTCTTTAGTGAATGTACTTTTGTTTTTTTTCTGGAAAGGATGCCATTAGTCTTGGTCTGACAGAAAGTTAATGCTTACTGAATGCGAATAAAAATTTTAATGGTGAAGGGAAATTCAGGTTTCAACCATATTTGACCAAAAAGGATTAGATGCAGTCTCATGTGAGTTCATTTGGAATAGTAGATTTCTTGGGTTCATTTTTGTTCCATTTAGTTGCTATTATAATTGTGAAATATCTATGTGAAATGGCTTACTAATACTTGAGAAGACATTTCGTGTTAAAAGAGTTTCATATTTCAGTTTTAACAGTGTTTTCTTGAAATACTTATCCTGTGTTTCGCTGCCCAGGTTCTAGGAAATTGTTTTTACTTTTATTTGTACGCAAATGTGCTGTCAATCTTTCAGCGTCATGTGTTAACACCTTTCAGGTATGAAAAAAGTAGCAGTATCTGACTACTTACGTATTCAGTCTTATTTTCGTCATTTTGTTTGAGAGATACATGCAATCAGAAAAAGCAGACTTCTAGGCAAAATATGTTCTCTTTTAACAGGGTTAAATATATTATATTGCATAAAGGAAAAGGAAACTTAAAGTCAAGGATCTTTTGATGTTTATAATTGTTTACGATATTTTGCTTTCTTTTGGCAGTAACCTGCTAAATAGTATTGACCATTGGAGTTACATTAGTTTTTTATGGAAATAATTTATATAAAAATATAACAGGAATAAATTCACTATGCATTTTTCAGGAAGTTTTATTGTTATCATCAGAGTGCTAAAGACAAAGGTGCTTGAGGGCATGTAGGATGGGAAAAATCATCCTGCCTGTGATTGTTATAAATTTCTTGGTGGTATTTTTAACATTATCAGTATGTCTTTCTTAGGTGCCTTAGGGAAGCCAGTGTTTACTTCTTATAAAGCTCTGATATGGTAATCCACAGTCATCTTTCAAATAGCTACTGGCTTTTGCTTGCAAAGAAAATGCAGTTTCTTGTGTTATGGGAAAAGATATTTATTGATGGGGTGGTGAGGTCTTCTTTTGGCCCATGACAGAGGAGAGCTTTTGTGAATTAGGCTCCTGTATGCTTCTAGAAACTACAGTACATACCTGTATTTTAGAAGTCAGTCCTCAGGAAAATTTATACTTCAGATTGTACATTCAGACTTAAATTACTGTGTTCCTGTATTTTAAGACATTCCAGTTGCTAGAAATACTTAAACATGAGGAGAAAAAAAATACTTGGAAACAAAGATATTAAATCTTTCCTTTAAAGTTAATTTGAGACTGAAAATGCATTAATTAGTTAAGCTTTCCTAGTTCCATACTTGTAATGGAAGTGCCTGAATTAGTATACTGAGTTCTCTACAGAGAGAGTAGAATCTCTGGGGAGCAGTTTAGACTATTTAGGTACAAAAATTTTTAATTCAGTTGCCTAAATGAGATAAGTAAAGTCTGTAAGTTTAGCATTTAAGGTTGGATGTTAAAAAATAGGAGTGGGAGGGCTTTTTATGGTATCTGGACCACTCAGTTGACTATTTGAAACTATTTCTATATAGGAAAATTTCTAACGCTAGTCCTGTGTAATCTTCCAGCAAAAAGAAAACTTGTCACAGTTTTTTCTTCAAGGTATGAGTTATTAGCTACTTTCATAGTCCTGCCATTAAAAATTGAATAGTAATAGAGAGTTGCAGTTGAATTTAAGATTGAATAGCCCCCTGGAGACTACACTGTCCTAATTTCTGAGATTTTTGAAGAGAGTTCACTTTTTCTGTCATAGATTACTCAGGGACAGAGCAGTGCTTACCTTGCTGCTGTAGCTGATTATCCAGAAGTCAGAAACATACATAGTGTGTCTCATGCTTTCTACTATGCTAGTGAAATGTGTTGGTTTGTGGTTTGTTTTTGGTTTTTTTTTTGGTAATTTTTAAATTTGGGGGGGGGGGGGGGGGGGGGGGGGG
>VYZM01015823.1:259594-271734 GCA_013398915.1 Dromas ardeola
GGACTGTACTAAGACCTTTTCATACAGAGTTGTGATACTGCTCCCTCTGGAGCCAGTTACAGTGTTGAGAGCTGTGTCCCTTGTAGGAGTTGGTTTCGTACAGTCTGTGCATCCCCAGTGCACAACTTGCTGTGACTAATTGTACTTTCTGGGGCACTTTCTCGCCTCTAGCAGTTTAAGAAGCGAAAGACTAAATTTGAAACTCAAGTCCTTTAGCTGATTTTTGCTTTTACTACAAAAAAAAGTTCAGTGGTGCTTCAAGCCCAGAACAAATTTTCTGCTTTTCTTTTTCGGTTGTTGTGATACTCTTTGGTAAGCCTGGGTTAAAATATCACTTGAGCTGAGAGATGAATCAAACTAGACTTTGCTGACACGTTGTTCAAAACAGAATCCAGGAAAACCTAAAACCCAGAAATGAACTGGATATGCCAAATGTCAAATGGCCTATTCTGCCTATGTGTAGTGCTCAGATGATCATTTCCAGTGCTGACAGCAAAGGTAGATGTTAATAATTGTATTTCGTACTCTTTCTTGTGATAGAAAGGTTCAGTGCAAGACTAAGAGGGAAAGGTGGTTTTTAAAAATTTTAAACGGGATTGGTTTTATTCACATGCATTTCCTTGCAGATTTCACTCATTGACTTTGTTACACTCCTTCGCTCATGTTGACATACTCATCTTTCCCGAGGTGTCCCAACAGTCTGGCTAGGATTAGTTGTTGAGGTATCGCAGACAAGGGAACACTGACTTTTGAGTTCTCACCACAGATTTCAGTTTCTCCTTGACTGGTGATGGTTCCCCGTCATTTCTGCCATCTTATTGCTCAGGCCACGTTAAGTTCTGTGGTGCCTTTGCTGCTTCTGTGCTGTTGCCTTAGATGTGTTGTGGCCTGAATGCAGTCAGCGCTCCACCCGACACCTACCTACTTCTTGCTTCATTGGTGTTCTTCTTTGGATTTACAGCTGCTCTATTTATTAAGACTTGCTCCACACGCACCATTTTTAAAGCCTCATCTATCGTTTCGCCTGGTGCCTTTATATGCTCATGCTGTCATCTGCACGGCATGCGTAACACTCTAGCGTTGTCTCTACTTAGCTCAATGCTGTGTCCAGAATAGAAGACTGAATGTTAAATAGGGAAGTGACAATTGCATAAATATATTTTAAGGCCTAGGAGGAGAGACATACTATGTTTTATAATGTAAGGCAAAAATGTATCCTAAAACACGAGTCAAGGAAACTTCGAAGATTTTTTTCAGGAACGGCTATCTTTTAATAAAGCCACCTATTAGTGTACTTATAAAATATGAATGAGTGATTTCCTTTAGTTTGTCAAGTTACTATATGAGTAACAGACATTGATCTTATTAAGAATTCTCTAAGTTTACATATATTTATGTTTATAATGGCATTTTTTTAATGTCTGAAGTATTTATTTTTTTATTGCTTTCTCTCATTACACAACTCTGCATACAGCAATATTTTAATGAAGTATGAGTCATTTCACTGTCTTTTCCTCTACTAAGTTTCTGTCTGAATTGTATTAAAAATCCAGGACATGCCTGTGGTGTCCATGTGCTGACATCAGAAGCATCGCATTTGTTAGGCACTGGAAATGTGGGAGGGTGTCGTAATATCTACACCGGATATCTTTAAGGTAGCATCAGAGGCAGGGTTTGATTTTGAGTGGGGACTACTGTATTCGGCCTATAAAAAGCCTATTTTACGGCTGTGATTTTAAAAAATGCTTAACATTTATTTAAATTTAATATCAGGTGTTTTTCTACATAAATTAAAAAATGCTTTCAAACTGTATTGTGGGACAATATATTTAGGCAATAAGCAATATAATATCTTTATATGTAGCAAGTCCCTTTTTCTCTAAGCAGCTCCAGTGATCAATTTAAAATGATATTGACAGAATCACCTTGTAACTTCAGTAGGCATTAAAAAAATAATGGCTTAACTTAAAAAGTCTGTCAAAAATAAGGATATGAATTAAATAATCAGTTCTAAAATTAAGATGCAAATATTAAATATTTATAAAAATATACTGCTGGGTTTTGTGAAATTCCTGACATATTAAAAACATCTTGTCTTGTGGATGTATCTGACACTTTCAGTAGAAGTTATCACACAGCTGTATTATATTAAGACAGAGCATTGTGACTGAGAATGAAAAGATGATGATCAGCTAGCCAAAGATTCGTGAATTGAAATTGTGTAGTTTAAAATATCAATAAGTAAGTCCCTTCTCCTGTGATAAAGTATCACATATTTAAAAATCAGTAAAAGTAATTAGTAAGTAAATTTATTAAATAGCCAGATAGGTAAATTAGTAGTAAATTATTAGTTTAGTATTTTAATTTCAGTCTTGTGGGAATTTTAAACTGAGGCACGTAAAAGCACATACAAATATATGATGTGATAAGCTCTTCAAGAAGGTATAGTAAGCAGAAGTTCCTAATGTCTTTCACTATACAGGTTGTATGCTATTGTAAAACTACTATGCTTTAAAAGCGAGTTTTTAATCTTTCGTAGTGCTCATGAGTATATATCTTAAAAAGCCGCATTCCTGAGCATTGTTTTCCTCCTGCTGCAAATGATTACAAAGATTTACATTATATTTATGGTATTAATAATGTGCCAAATGTGATTCTGAGAATTGCAAGAAAGGTAAGTACAAAAACTATTCTTGCAGCATCTTTGGTTAGTAAATCAGGTACACAGTGCAAGTGATAATGGTGATTCTTAGGTCTTGTCTAACAAGACAAGAATCTTATAGAATCAAAGAATCGTTTTGGTTGGAAGAAACGTTTAAGATCATTGAGTCCAACCATTAACCTAACACTGCCAAGTCCACCACTAAACCATGTCCCTCAGCACCCCATGTACGCGTCTTTTAAATACCTCCAGGGATGGTGATTCATCCCCTTCCCTGGGCAGCCTGTTCCAACATCTGATAACCATTTCAGTGAAGAATTTTTTCCTAATACCCATACTAAACCTCCCGTGGTGAAACTGTTTCCTCTTGTCCTACTGTCTACACTTTTAAAAAGAAAAATAGAGATGAAACCTTTTCATGCCTATGAGCAAGTAGGGAGAGGGTGCTTTTTGGTCATTCAGCAAAGCAGATTTTGAAGTATACAGAAATAACAGTGGATGGGCTGTGTGAAACTAAAAGTTGCAATGTTGTTTTTCAGTAGTGGGTTTAAGGGAAATATGGCTTGACTCGCATACTGATGTTGAAAAGTGGCATCAGCTTTTCCCTAGAACATTTTAAAATGTTGCAATTGTGTGATTTTCCTGCTTATGATTAAACTGCAACTTTTTATATTCTTACACACACTGTGCTTTTTGTTGGATGTTGTTTTGTTAGTGATGTCTCTGTTGTAGGAATCAACAGTATATAAAAGTTCTTTTGCCATGTGAGCCTTCACTGAGAACAAACAAAACTCTTAACGATTTTTATACACGGGGTCATTTTAGAGGTATGCTATAAAATTTCTTCTATTTTCTGACACTTTTTTCTGCCTTGTGTTTCATCACTAGAGTTTTGTATTTATATATGTATTAATCTACACCTCTGAATCAGGAAGATTCATATAACATGAACATAGTCAATAAAATAGTGTAGCATATTCGCAGTAAATGCAATTTCTGTGCATAAATAGAAATCTTTTTATATAAGGTAAATAGATTCCAAGATTTAAAATTGACCCAGTAAGTTAATGGTATTAGCAAACAAAGCCTGCTGTACTCTGAGATAAAGTCCATAAGTAATCTTTCTTTCCACAGCGTTTCTCTTGCAGTGTTTCATTATGAATGCCTTGTACCTGTGCCATGAGTAAACCCCAGTGTTGTTCTCCTGTATAAGATCAACTCTTAATTACTCCACTGTGTGATAGAGCTCATTATAAGATATGAGAACTGGCTGGATAAGAGAGGATTTCTTCAGTCTGTGTTGGGACTTACACCCACTGGAGACAAATTTATACTCTGTGGCTATGTTTGCTTTTAGAAAATGAGACAATCGTAATCGTGATTGTAAACACAGTAGCTCAGCTGGGGTTTACTTCTGAAAATCATTTCTAGGTCAGATGCTTAGTTCAGGCAGCCTTTAAATATCTGTTTCTAAATAGTGAGTTTTAAAAAGTTTACAAATACATTTCCCGCAGCTAAGAAAAGAACATGCTTTTTTTACTTTTTATTTACTTAAAAAAGAACATTTGAGAGACTCCAGATTTTTTTAATCTATTTAAATAATGGCTCCATTATTTTGCTGTTTTGATCCCCACTCACAACAAGGTGACCTTTTTATAGTTTGCACTTTCTACAGTTCTGCTTTCCTGAAGAAACGTGGCGTAAAATGTTTCTATTTTCAAGAGGAGAATCACAAAAAGGAGAGGATTAGAAACTTCTTTTCATGTTTGCATAGTAGACCTTCAACTCCATGTTGTATGTTTTTGTTGACAAGTCTCCAGGTATTGTTCTCTTTCCCCTGAAGGATTTAGGCTCTTTAAATACAGAGATTGTTTCAGAATAGAACAGGCCTGGAAAGAAAGGGATCAGCAGGATTACCTCTACTTTATTGAGACATCAGCTGTCCTGCTTTTTTGAGGCATGACCGCAATTGGTGCCTGACAGTGCTATCTCCTTCCACCCCCAAGGCAAGAACGCTCAAAAGTGTCTCTTTGTTCGCCTTTTAGCTATTAGAAATTTTTATTTTTAACATGGCATGTGAAAGGCTGGAAGATGAAGTTAAAACATGCATCTCTACTTTGACTTCAAGAGCATGTGTCATGTCAAGAGGAGGATGATACGAACTTCATGAGTCTAAGCTGTCAGACGCATGCAAAAGAGTCTTGATTGTGTTATAGAGAAATGCATTGGGAAGGCATCCCCTACACTGGCCACTGTGTGGATGGCGAATACACTTGCACGCGTAGGTGCTTGTATTTCTTGCCCTTACTTTGTCAGCACTCTCTGTGCTGCTCTCTTGAATTTGGAGGTTGTAGAAGACCTTTCTCAGTGTTGCAGGTAATTTCAGAGTCTTTCCTGGATGTCGCAGCTCCATGGAAAATTCTTCTCAGTTCCAGGGTTCATATTTGTTTTTTAATCCTAAAAGGGGAAGGAGTGACTCACAGTACAGAATACTTAACCACGTTAAAACTTCTGAAAATTGTTCTCTTGTGGCAGTTTCTTCAAAGTAAGCATTATAGTGGATTCTTCCTTTCAAGGTATTGGCATAATATAGGTGGGAAGAAAGTATCTTCTCTGATTTTTTTTCTATTCAGAACATCAGATTTTAAAGCTTTTCATTAACTCCAGATTTTTGTCTTTTTGTTTATGGATTTTGTTACCACATTAACCTCAGATGCAATGGTGTGACTGTGTTTGGAACTTCCATTTATATCAATAAGGCATTTTTCCTGTGTAGAAATTAGATGCATATAAATTAATCTTAAAGACTATATTGCCGTTCTTTGAGGAGTGTGTTTACATCTTTTGTAGTTCAGCACTATAAAGCATGATGGCAGTAATAAGATCAGCACTACAAAACAAAGCCTTATCTAGCATTCTGGGCTTTTTTTGAGCATTTCTGTTTAACAGTGTAGGATACTTTCTTAAACTAAGATCTGCTACTACATACTGCTGAACAATGTTTAACGTATTTAACCATTTTTGAATGTCATCGTGCAGTTTAAAATTCTGGTGGTAGTGCTAGTTATATTCCTAGTGTTGATTGTGGATAATAAAGTGGTATATTTTCTACTGACTGTGAATTTGATTTATTTCTATTTGTCAGACAATCTTTTAAAGTGGCTGCCAGGCAATCTTACTTCTGCCTTATTTTAATGTTTCTGTTCTAAAATATAGCAGTAACCTTCTTTTAAATGTCTTCAAGTACTCTTAAACAATGTGGTTCTAATTACTAAAAGTAAGATTTGTGGAAGAAAATTATTAAAGGAAATGTAATTTCACATTTATTATCCAAAGAGAAGTTCAGTGCCACATGGCAGTAATTAATGACAGAAATGTTACTCTTCAAACAATGTGTTAAGTAGAGATTTTTTGTTTTGTTGCTTTCTTTTATATAAATGGGAAGGATATGGATGTTTTCCTACTGCATTTATTTATGTAACCTTTATTTTATTTCATAAAGGATGCATTTAAATATTTGAGGGAAGACAAACAAAGATTTTTTTAAATTGGATCCTGCCAGTGGTTATATGTTATTTTATATGTCATTGTCATTTACAATGATAGGCTTATTTCAAGTAAACTAGTGAGCAATATCTTCCTCCTCCCCACCCCAAAATAAGCTAAAAACCTAGTTTGTGCATCAGCTAATCTAATGAAATACTAAGACTTTGCTGTCCTTATGTTGTCCTTTCAAAACATGCTTTTGTCAGTGTTAGCGTAGAACTTGTAAAAATACGTGGGTCTTGGGTAAGTGGTCTTCGGAGATTTATGTGTCTCTATGAACACAGTCTGAGCTCTGATGTGCCAGCGCACCAAGAAACTCAAAAGGAGCACAAAGGCGTTCAGCACCTTCTGGAGTTGCTGAGAATTTAGCTGTATCAAACTCTAATTGCATTTTAATGTTCTTTCTCTAACAGTCTTATACATCACTGTTGGATGTTCCAGCAATGTGATCTGAAAATCAAATGGTCGTCTTTAAGCTTACACAAGCTGCTTTATAAGCTACTAAAACTAAACTACTTTGAAAGTAATTTAAACTAGCTATTGAAGCTGAACTTCATTTTGGAAGGTGTTTACGTTAATAACTTGGACTTGTTCACACACTTACTTGAAAACAGTAGTTAAATTAGTATATATTGAAAAATAAATTTATTAAATGTGAGTAGTTTTGAGTAGTGTTGTGATTCATACCTAGAGCTTCTGATTTCCCCCCCACCCCCCTCCTGAGTGAACATTACAGCATCTAAATTTCTGCCAGATCCCATAGGCTTGTGTACCGCTAGGAGTAGATGATGTTTCAGTGTCAGTGGTATCCTTAAGCTGCTAGACCGCTGGAGTCAATCCTGAAGAGTGATTTAGCTTTAGAGGATGTAATATATATTGGTGACAAACAATGGAGCTTTTTAAGAGTTTGCAACAAGGGAGACTGCAGAAATCAGATACTCTTAAGTTCTCTCTAACTCAGTTTTGAGTTTCCTTTCTCTGAACGTTTCTGTAGATACAACTATACCATCATAGTAAGTGTTCCCAGGTTTTCTTTGTTTTCTTTAGTTTTGAAAACTGTTTTTAAAACCTGTTTTTCCCCAGATCATCTCAATTTTTAGATTGAAAAGTTGATAAAAGCTGATGATGTATTCCTATATCCACACTGTTAAGATATATCCACTATTAAAATTGACATAATGGATCATATCCTGAAACTCTTGTGTTTTATCCCACTTTCCCATGTTAGAAGGAACCCTGGGAGACTTCACCAATTGAAGATCATTTTTTTAAATAAAGAGTCCTTGGATGATGTGGAGCCACTGCAGTAGACTGGTGACCCTGTGTTTCACCCTCAGTAAGGCAGGTATGGCAGAGGACCAGAGACTCTCCATTTTGGAGGTTCCAATCAGTGAACAGCTCTATGAAGCTATGTTGTAACAGAAAGAAAAACAGCCTGAAGGGTACAGTATTTTTTTATTATTCTGCAGCTGGCCTCCAGTGAGAGACAAAAGAAAGGGAAAAGCACAGGAAATAGTGATAAGTGGAAGCCACTTAATCTCCTGATTTCCTCAGAATCTTTCAAGCACAGAGTAGAATCTGGGCCAGTGCCTTAGCACTGGTTTATATTTATCTGCATAAAATTTCATGATTATCTGATTATTTTTACAACTTCACTGTTCAATGTTATAATATGCAAAGTATATACCTTTTGCATCTTACTGGACAGAATGCCAAATGATCTCGCACAAGCTTTATTCTGAGCACACAGGAATTTATGAGAGTTAGATGGTTAGAAGGTGAAGTAGGTTTCGTTGTAAGTAAAAGATGCCTAAATATACATTTACACAAAGTAACTCTGCCAGAGGAAAATTCTTTTGGTTGCGAAGGAAAAATTTAAAATTAGGATACACCAGATATCCCTTTACATTTATCAGTAGCGTGGCTCCTTTCCTTGTTGCATTACAAATGAAACTGAGCTTCAGGTATAATGCCATTAGGTAGTACCTGAAGGCATTGTGGGTTTTGTAGAGGTAGCTGGACCATTGTTCCCAAAAATAACGTTATTTGTTCAGCTTTTCTGCTCTCCTCTTTGATTTCTGCTCTGGGATTAGGTGATCTCCTTCCTACAGTAGGGTCATAAGGGAAGAGGGTGGGTTTTAAGCATTACTTTAAGAACAAATTTTGCTCTTTTCTGACTGCCATTGAGTTCAAGGTAGTTTGCCAGCTTCTGGTACTGCAGGAGCTAGTGGGCTATTGGCATGAGCTGCTGGTTTTGGAGATTCAGTGAAGGAGAGTGTCTGTAGCAGACTCCCTGCTGTAGTTGCTACGATAGCTGCAACTGTTAAAGAGTGTAGTAGTGAAGATAGTGGTGAGACTTTGGCATTGCTGCCAAGGTTAAGTGTGTTCAGTTCTTATTTTGAAATGCCATAATTTTCCTGAGGCAAAAGTAAGGAAGACTGAACAGAATTTTCTGTGATAAAGGAATAGGAATTCCCTAGTTTTTGAGCATTCACAAATAGTGAGTTTCTCAAAGCAATGATCACAAGGATCCTTTGTGATAGGAAGGTTAGCTATTTCAATACAGTATTTGCTACTAATTTTTTCTGATGTGTACAAATAAAGGTATTGTCATCAGCACTTTTTTTAGTGAAGAAAATATTCTAAACTGGGTAGCACTGGTTGTACTTTTGAGCTAGTAAGAAAATTGAAAAAAAATTAGGGAAATGTTTTTGTGTATAAATAAAACATCAGATCTATTTGTGGACTGGGTTTGCGTGGCAAGTTTTTGATAGTGGGGGGGTGAGGGGCTACAGGGGTGGCTTCTATGAGAAGCTGCCAGAAGCTTCCCCCATGTCCAACAGAGCCGGTGCCAGATGGCTTCAAGACAGACCCGCTGCTGGCCAAGGCTGAGCCCATCAGCAACAGTGGTAGCACCTCTGGGGTAACATATTTAAGAAGGGGAAAATGTTGCTGTGCAACAGCAACTGCAGCCAGAGAAAGGAGTGAGAATATGTGAATATTTGTGAAAAAAATGTGAGAATGTCACCTCTGCGGGCACCAAGGTCAGTGAAGAAGGAGGGTGAGGAGGTGGTCCAGGTGCCAGAGCAGAGACTCCCCTGTAGCCTGTGGTGAAGACCATGGTGAGGCAGGCTGTGCCCCTACAGCCCATGGAGGTTAATGGTGGAGCAGATATCCACCTGCAGCCCATGGAGGACCCCATGCCGGAGGCAGGTGGATGTAGCTGAAGGAAGCTGGAAGCTCTTACATGGAATTTGGAAAACCTGTGCGCGTATATATGTGTGTGTGTATATATATCTGCATGTACTCTCATTGAAAGTTCTAAATGAGAAATTTGTGATGTTAGCAGGTAAAGGTTTTTAGTGTACGCACCACTAGTGAAGGGTTGCTGTAGTAATTTAGGTATTCTGCAAGACTCCCTTACAAATGTTGCATTATCCTTAGTGTCTTGGACTACCACTCAGCTTTCCCTTCCCTGCACTTCTTTTTTTTTTTTTTTTTTTTTTGTTTTTCCTCCTCCTCTTGTGACCAGACTGTTGTTGCAGTTTTCTGAGTTCTGTGTAAGTTGCAAAATTTCTGTATATTATTTGTGGAAGTTATGGTTTTGGAAAATTATACTATAGACTAAGTAGGTAGCAAAGTTTGTAAAACTTTTCATTTCTATATGAGGTGTCTCTAAGACAGGTACTAATACTCAACAAGATCTCCCATTGATTGTATATAAGAGTTTTCCATTTTGGTAGAAAAACTTGATAAAATTGCAAAATGTGATTAATATTCTTCTGTTACCTCATCTTAGTCAACTTGGGTAAATTATCTCAGATGTGATAACACAAAAAATTGCCGGCTATCCTTATATGTCAATTACAAAGATAGAAAGATATAAATTGAATGATACAAGACATGAGCTAAAACTCAGTTAAATACAGAAAGAAAATCCTAACCCTGATTTTATGTGTTCCCATGTTATGGAGAACAAGTTGCAGGAGATAGCCTTTTGTGAATTGGTGACGAGGAGCTAGATATGCTGGATCAAACTCGGGCCTGATTTAAACTAGAGTACCAGGGAAGTCAAGAAATACAGTTGTTGAAAAGGCTGTATATGCCCCATTTTTTGTAGTGCCAGATGACAGCTTTCTTTTCTTTTAGTAAGTAGGATTAATTGGCATATTTAAATTGTACGTAATTTTAAAAAAGCCTTAACAACTTTCCTTTGTTAAGTAGCTCAAGCTGTGGTTTTAGTCCTTTCTGTTAAACTCAGCAATTTTTGAGTAGAGAATGCA
Source organism: Dromas ardeola (assembly GCA_013398915.1). Taxonomy (NCBI): domain Eukaryota; kingdom Metazoa; phylum Chordata; class Aves; order Charadriiformes; family Dromadidae; genus Dromas; species Dromas ardeola. The sequence continues at coordinate 270,086 of VYZM01015823.1, forward strand.
TATCTGTTATGAAGTATATGAAAAACAATTTTTTCACTGAAAGAAGAAAATTGGAGTTTGTCAGCTTAATTTGATGACCTTCACTTCTCTGTTTATTTCTTAGTTTTTTCTTATTAAGTAATACTGAATATTGGCAATATAAATAATTTCTTTACTATGCTGAAAATGTTGTAATTAAAACACTGCAGGCTGGATTAGTCTCTGCTCTTACTTTATCAATGGATTAATGCAATGACTTCTATTCAATACCAAGAGGAGTATTTGCAATAGTTATTCAATCCATCCATTGTTTTAAAATTTTAATTCTGTCCTTTGGCTGTAAATAGATTTGTGTATTTATTAAACCATTTAAAAAAAAAAATCACTTTGGTATCTTATTTGTTTAAAAAAAAATAAAGTGTATTGCTGCATGGAGTTGAAGAGGTAATCAAGAATGGGATTTGCCACTACAAGTTCTTGTTTCCTCCCCCAGTTTGACAATGAAAATAGCATTTTAAGTGTTCAGTGTTGGTTGGTATGCATCAACACATGCAATATTTAACGAATTAACTCTGAATAGTGAGAAAATCCAGAATACTTGAATCTGGTCAAACACTCATTTTTATTTACACTAATATCTTCTAATGTTGGTACAAGGCAAGCTTACCATCTTTCCTTCTTCTGTGGTTTGCTTTTGTAGTTTTGTTCATTTTCTACCCTTGTATGACAAAAGCATATCTAAGATTCTGCTTGTGAGGAATACCTAGATTTCTCATTCTTCTCTTTCCCTTAAATCTGTTTTTCAAGTTAACTTTCTGATTCAAATTTCATTTTATATTCTCCCTCTGATCTTTTTTCTTTTTCTTGTTTTAGGGCTTACTATTTTGAATAGTGCACACTGTAATATAACTGGACTGACTTTAGCCATCCTTGGTGTGTACAGCTGAGCTAGTCACTACAGATTCTTGTAATGTCATCAGAGAGAAATAGGCATTTGCAGATTGCATTTTCTTTAGCAAGAGACCTTAGGCATGAGTTTAAGATATGAATTGTATGCTAAATTCCATTGACTATACTGACAAGTTTGCCACTGGCTGCAAATGTAGTTCACGGTGACCATATTCAACACAGGAGTTTATATTTAGTCTTAAGATTGTTATTCCATGACTTCTATGATTCTTTTGTGAAATGCCATGGAACACATATGCCTCAAACTGTTTTGTTTTGGTATTATGAAAGATTCGAGAAATATTAACTTGCTTGTCAACAACAAACATTTTTGGCAGGATTGTCTTACCTCTGGTATAGTTGGTAAAGCTTTTTTTTTTTTCTTTTTTTTTTTTCAGATGTTGCTCAGTGTTATGTTCTAGTTCCTAACAGTACTTATGTGTGTGCTTTACAAAACGTGATTCACTGTGTATTCAAGTTCTTTCTTCCATACTCAGACTTTTATGGTCTTTAAGACTGTTGAACACTTGCTGAGAATCCGGCTTGGCTTTCAGTGTTCTAGAAAGACCAAACAAATTGGTCTGTGAAAATAATGTGTTATAGCACACTTTCTAACCCTGATTCTTGAAAGAGAGACTGGTGCACAGCAAATGTCAACATTGATTAAAAACTTTCTTTACTGTGTTTTAAGAAACGTACATATGTTCTTTTTTTTTTTTTTT
>VYZM01015823.1:275312-286358 GCA_013398915.1 Dromas ardeola
CTTTTTTTCCTTTTTAGCCTGTGCTTGTGCATGAAGGCTAGTACAGGCATTTTAACATAAGCTGCCGCTGCACCTTCTTTTTCCTGTATAATCACACTAAAGTTTCTGGTTTATGTTACAAAAAAAATCTTTTATATGAAAGTTGTAAGTGTTTTGGTATTAACTGCAATCTTCGGCAACACCTTTTGTAACTTATTTCCAATTGAGTTGTCTTCAGATTCAGTGGTGAGGAAAGGAACAGTAATATATATATCTATATTTTTTTCCCCCCTTGTATGCTTTCTAATTATTACTCTGTTCTCCAAGTCTGTTTGGTTTGGCTTTCAAAATCACTGTGCACTGAAAAAGACTCATGAACGCTGTGCATAAAATTGCTGTTATTGAGGTCACTGTGCCACAGGAAAAATGTTAAATCTAATTTTTGTTTGTATTTTGCTGTTAAGCATTTTTTAAGGGAGTCTGGTGTTTCCTTGTAAAACATCTCTGACTGTACACAAGAGATGCTCAGATTCAGATCCCATCCTTTTTAGAAAGATACAGTGAAATGTTAGGTTTGAGAAGTCTGGTTTATGATAGCTGTTTATTTTCCAGAAACCTGTTCAGCAAACTTTGTGAAGCTGGAGGCAAAAGTAAGTGCTGTGTATAAAGATTATAGTTGGAGGAAGGGCCTGCTTTTTTTTTATTTTTTTTTTTTTATTTTTTTTTGACGCATCCTGGCTTTTGTTCTTATTTTCACTTAAAACAAACTTCTGATTCAGCCAATTGCAACCAATGGCTCTTTGAGCCTCGTGTCATCATCGCAAGGCTGCAGAATACATTCAGAATGTCCCCATGCTCTCAGTGTGCATCTGTAGCTTTGGTTAAAATGGTACTGCTTCAGTTCAGTCATGCTGATAGAAGTTCCATGCATGAATAACTTCCCTTAGGCTATTGGAGAGGATTGCAAGCTGCCTGGAGGTCTGTGCAAGCTCTCTGTGGTAGCTGAGCTGTCTTGGGGCATCTTTACCCCCGCGTAGTAGAGAGAGGTATGCAGTAGTTTTGTACTGCATCTTTTTGATAAATTCCATTGTATTACCACTTTCTCTCCCTCGCCCACGGTTGCATTCTTACCCTAATTGTTTCCTCCCGTTTAGAAACTAGTCTGTTTGCGTAGATTCTGTCTGGAGAGTGAATGCAAAAAGGGCATCTGCTGTGCCATCTCCGCCAACACGCTGCTGCCTCTTTGCTGAGGCCTCACAGTAGGTCAAACGTACAGTGTGCCATAAATCCAGTCATCATCTGCCACGATACATTCAGGTATCCGTGAGAATAGGGATATAACGCTATCAGAAGTTGCACATAATGAATCATTGAGTTATTCACCCCTTCATGGAATTTTGTATCTGAATGTGGATGCTCTTAATGATGGCGCGTCCTTTCACACAGTCTGTTTCTTCTTACACAAATACGTTAGTTTTTAAGTAACAAGCGGCTGCATTGCTCTGAATAGTCATGAAGTTAATGAGGAATAAGAAAGCTTAAATATATCAGGGAAAACTACTTTATCAATAGGCAGCCTGCTTAGGGTGTATGACTGAAGATTTAATTTGAGTAAAAGTATCAGACTAAATAGTCATTAAAAATGTGAGCAAATTATAAGTGCAGTAATATTGCATATAAAAACTGGAGACATGAGAATAGTAAGTATTCCATATAGGAGAAAAAATCATATTTCTTTGCACTCTAGCTTACTGTAACTTCACTAAAATGCATGTTAACCAGTGCATTTAATCAGTTGAAATTTCCTCATGTTCAGCACTGATAGGTTTTAAATTAGTTCAGGAGAAATCCACAATCCTGTTGCTCAGAGGTCAAGTGTTTTAACTAGGCCTGCTGAGCTATCTTGTTTAGTGATTTTTTGGTGATCTGACACTTTATTAGTATTATGGGAAAAGTATTTCCTACTTCTTCCTCCCAGAAGAATATGCAACTCTATGGATTCGTTAAACAATCATTCTTCGATTTTTACCTCTGAGTACAGTCTGTTTCATTTGTCCTCTCTTGCTAACTAGTGGCGTTTTTAAAATTAAATGCACATCATAACAAAAGCGTTTCAAAATTCACCATCTGTAATCACTGATGAGGAAAGTTTACTGGCTTTTAAACCAGTGAAAGTTATCCTTTTCAGAATATGTCTATTGTTTTCAGTCACTGGTATAAGCCTGGCATGTAAAGATCTGTAGATGGAGTTGTCAATTATTTATCATGTTTCATAGGATCATAGAATAATTCAGGGCCCTGGCTCCACTGCCAGGCTGTCCTCTTGGGGAAGAAGGTTCCTCCGTGGCTCCAATCTGCACCTCTGTATTTCTGATAATGCCCACTGTCTCTCACCCTCCTGTGATCCATCACTCTGGCTCTGTTCTCTTGGTAACCTCGCAGGTACTGGGGAGCTGCTTTTGGTTCCCACCTGAAACCACCTCAGCCCTTCTCCAGGCTAAATAAGCTCATTGCACGCAGTCCCCTTGTGCTCTTGTCCCTCACTGCCTCAACGAACTCCTGCTGAACTCCTTTTTATCTACATTTTTCAGATGGGGAGGGAATTGGACACAGTATCTAGGTGTGGTCTGGTGAGTGCTGAGCAGAAGGTGATAGTCACTTCCTTTAACCTGCTGGCTACCCTACTGTTCATAGAACTCAAGATGCTGCTGACCCTTGTTGACGCCAAGGTGTGTGGCTGGCTTGCACTCTGATTGCTGCTTGCAAGGACCCCCAGAGTCTTCTCTACTGAGCTGCTCCCCAGACTGTGTCATTGCCAGGGGTTCTGCCTTCCTGGTGTCATGATTCCACATTTGTGAGGACAAACTAAATCTCATTAGGCTGCTGTCAGCCCATTCCTTCTACCTGTCCACGTCTTTCTAAACATCAGCGCTGCCCTTGCATATTAACTGGTCCCCCAGCTTGGTGTCATCTGCGAACTTGACAGCATACTCCATCACCTCCTTGGGGTCACTGATAGAAATATCTGTTAGGTCCTAAGATAGAATCTTGCAGTGCTCTGCTTGTTTCTGGTCTCCAGGTAGACCATGATCCACTAAACACAACTCCACCGGCCTGTCCATCTGATGAGTGTTTTACCTATCTAGTTCTCCATTCTCCCAGGCCATAGGGTCTAAACTTGGATGCAAGAGTGTTGTGGGAGACACTGATGAAAGCCTTGCGAAAATTGAGGTGAGTGACATCCACTGACAAGCACAAGTCTGGTCATTTCATTAGAGAAGGCAATTAAGTTGTTCTGGCATGATTCACCCTTGGTGCCCAGAAGTGTATTCCAAGATGACTCATTTAATGATTTTTCCCGAGACCTAAGAAGGCCAGCTGGTCTGCAGTTTTCTGACTACCCTTTTGGCCTGCTTTTGAAGATGTGTGCAATGTTTGCTGTTGTCCAGTCACCAGTCCTTTCCCCTGTCATCTCCACAACATTTCAAAGATGACAGAAAGCAGTCTCACTGTGATATTGGACAGTTCTTTGGATGCAGCCCATCAGCTGGATGGGTTTGAGTTTTGTCAGCAATTCCTGACTCAGCTCTCGTCCACTGCTGGTAGTTCATCTCCTTGTATTCTTGTCACTAAGCATGGAAGGTGGAGCAGTGAAGACTGCAGCAAAGAAAGCACCTCAGCCTTGTTCGTGCCTCCTGTCACTATGTCACTCTCCATTGAGCAATGAGAACGTGCTCAGCCTTTTTTTAGTAGAGCCATGGTGGAAGCTCTTCTTGTTGATATTTGATATCCCTTACAAGTGTCAACTCTAGGTGAGCTTTGGTTCTCCTAACACCGTGCCTAAAGTTCCTCTTTCGTAGGCTTGCTCTGCCTCCAACTTCCATATTCAACTTCCTTGTGGCATTGAAGCTTAGTCTTGAGTTACGGTTTAGCCAAGCCAGTTCCTGCTACATTTAAATATTTTGGTTTTCCTGAGTATCAGGATGAACCATTCATGGACTTAGAGGTTGTTTTCCTTAAGTGTATGCCAGCTTTCCTGAAGTCTTTTATCCTCTGGAGCTGCCTCCTTTGGGATCCCATCTACCAGTTACTTCAGTGAGCTGAAATCTGCTCTCCTGAAGTCTGTGTGCTGTGCTAATTTCCTTCCTTAATCCTTATGAAAGGAAATATGTTAACAGGGAAGATACGTAAAAAGTAAAGATAATAAATTTTAATAAAGATTTGAAGTCCAAAGCAGAGCATATCTCAAACTCTGTTACTGACAGTAGAATTCCGGTTAGTTGGTGCACCAGGATATTTATTTGGCTAGTACATTATGGCTGTAGGGCATCTATTTTGTGAGTTGATTTCTTACATATTATTTCTCACTGATCAGTGCAGTCTGTTAACTGATACTTTTCAGTAACGATGAAGAAAGTGGCTGTTCAGCGATGGTCTTAAACACAGGGCTTGATTTGATGTATTTGAAATAGTCATGAGACCTGTTTTCTGCACTGTGTTAAACTTGAGTAAAGGTTCACAACATCCTACTTAAAAAAAAATAAAAATCAGTCTTCCAAAATGAAGTGAATGGTGCAGTTGGTTTTGTGTGTTGGGTTTTTTTTGAGGGGGGAGAGGGGGTGCGGGTCAGACGTGATGGTGGTTGTTTTGTTTTGTGTGGCAGGTGGCTTAAACCTGGAGCAGTAAAGCACGCTATGTACCATGTTCTATTTTTCCAATCTGTGTGTTAACTATCAAACCATAACAGCACCCATTAAGAGTGTTGCCGTGCCCCTACAAAACTGGATTAATGGAATATAAGATTTGTAATATGTAGCAGATAGGCAAATACTGCATGTTAATAACCCTACCTCTATTTATAGCCAGTATTTCATAATACACGTACAAACTATGTCGTTATTGCACACTAACTGATATTAGGAAAAATGGCATTCTTCCATGTTTGAGGAGGTGAACAACTTTTATTATATATTCAGTGATATCTGTTTATTTTACCTTATTATAGATGACAGAGTTACAATTACCATTAGGAGTGATTAAAAAAATAATTGTATTCTCTGAGCAGCACCATTTACTTTCACTGTGTATGTAAGATGACACATTCCTCGGTCAAACTGCAGAGGAAGCTATTTTGTCATTTGTATGTGTTTAGGTTCCTTTGGGTGATGGCCCGATAAGCACTGATGATTTCCTGAAACAGAAAATATTACCTGGAAATTTCTAAGTGACTTTAAATAAGTCTGAGCATTCAAGGGTGGAAGGAAGTACGAATGAATGTCTTTGGTCTATGCTTTTTAATCTGTCTTCCATGTGCCTGTCTTCCCTTCTCTAAGAACATTTTTATAGTTGGAGTTTAAACGAGTTCCTAGCCATGCTTTCTGTCAAGCTGGATACCTTTGGATATAGCAGTGATTTACAGAAGATCCTGCTGCCAGTTGTGACCAAATCGCAATTACACTCAACTGTTTTCTGAATCTTTTAATAGTTGCAAAACTGGACCATGAAAGCCAAAGAAAATCAAAATCTCTGTAATGAGAATTTGGCTATAGGGTGGTAGCATTTTCTTTTGCAATTTTTTCTGAGGTACTGTAAAGATGGACAAATTGAATATGACTTCTAAAAATACTGAATTGTAATTTACCTCTTATTTTATGTTCTGTTTCAGTACGAATTACGTAGTGTCAAATTTTTCTATACCGTAGTTACCTGTCCGATTCACAGCGATTCTCAGTAATGTTTGTACCCCTTGGTGCAGGTTACCCCAATTTGTCTTTTTCTTCTATAAATAGGACCCTGGATTAAAGTAATGTGATATTGTAGATGAGTTTTTTGAGAAAGTATATTGGTTCTAGTATATTAGAATGCGTTGTCATCTTTTAAATCAATAAATAGTTAATTGCTATGAACTAGAAAAGACCATTCACAACAGATAGAAAGTATTCTTGACGTTGTTGAGAATGTTTAAAGACACGTGACCTTTACTCTCTGTTTTTTTCAAATCTTGATTTGATTTCAAAATTCCTGTCAAAGTTCTGTGGAGACAATTAATTGATCTGCAGAGGTGTTAATAAAAAAAAATAATAATCCAGACCTGGAAACAAGGTAAATATTAAAGTCTTCCCGTCACCTGTAACTGGTAACTTTCATAATGTGTATCACCCAGTCGGTGGTAGTGCTGTGTATGTTGTGCACCTGCACCTCGCGGTGCTTTTTACATGAAGGGAGAAGGAAGTGTTTTGAATACAGTGCGTGGTTTGGGAGTAGGAGTGGCTTTACTTTGTCTTTGACCTGAGGCCTGTGAAACGTGCAGAGCAGCGTGAGACCCGGTTTTGCAGCAAGGAGAAGATTGCCCCGTGACTGTGGTGGAAATTTGCTGCATACACAATATTGTAATTCAATAGCAAGTCTGTTAAAGAAGCTATCATGAGGCTATTGTTATGGTTAAATAACTAAATCTCCCACTTGTCAGGATAAAAAACAATGCACACATTTTAATTGAGAAAACATTTCTTCCAAGCCTAGCTGTAACGATGTATTTGCTTGCAGTGGCTTGGAGAGGTTAATTCAGACAACTGAAATGGGTAAAAAAGTATTGTTGTCTGGAAAATGTTTGAGAATTATTTGCAGAAAACCACGCAGATGCAGAGACTGAGACTGCACGCATGATCTGAGGCAATTGGGCTCAGCTTCTGGAAAACAAATATCCGTGGACAATTTTCGTTGTTTAAACATTGTTTTTCATTCAGAGTTATCTGTTCCTTTAAGATTAAAACCTTCTTTGGTTTAGAAGAGCTGTGAAAAGCTGTATTAATTACTGGTCACAGATTCTGAAACAGACTTGCAGACAAGCCTGCTAGTTATAGCGCGTAGTTTGAGCCCAGTTACAGATTTAAGCATTGTCTCTTCTTTTGGCTAGCAGGCCGTGAGAATCATGAACTTTCAGGATGCATCAGAGGTAAAGTCCTGTTAGGTCAAGCAGAAAAATCTGAGACAGATTCCTTTTCCTGTAATTATTATAAATCTACTCTCTGTTTCTCATTTTATTCAAATGTAAAATAGTTGCTACTTTTCCAAGTTTGGAGAAACTTCTGTTTCCCAGAAACCTAGAAATGCTACTTGAGCAACTAATATTTTGTGAGTAACAGGACTGCAGACAAAGTCATCTGGAAGGGCAGGCAACCTTGAACACAAGTATTCAAGCTATGAATTAAATCTGGGCCTAAGAGGGTGTGGAGTGGTCGTAGTGGGACTGCCTCATTGGTAATTTTTTTGCTGTTTGATACTGTGGATATTTTAAAATCATTATTATATTGTGTTTGATGAATAAATTAATCACCACTGTTTTAAAATGCTGAAACCATAGCCTTTTACTTGAGAGAGAGATGCTTTTTACTTAATTGTTACAACTGTGAAATTCTGTCACATCTCTAGTGTGTGTATCTTCTCAAATGAGGGGAAAAACATCCCTTAGTCCTAAGTGACGTTGTTGCATTAGTAGGAGAGTGCTGTGGCACAGCTTCTGGTGGACATATGCTCGCCACCACAGTGTCAAGTACTTCAATTTCATTCGCTTGTTTGCTAGTTTAAAAAGATGGTTCTCCGGGGTATGAGCAACAGGAACGGCTTCTGGCAGCTGGGACCTCGTCACTTAGAAATGGTGAAGTACCGCCAGGACCTTGGGTCTAATTAGATGATAAGTGTGAGAACCCTACAGGATGTTATTGATTAAAAGAAATGCAATTGCAGATAGTATCAGTAACAACCTTTTTTTTTGTTTTTCTACTAGTGATATGAAAGTATCACTACCATTGTAGAAGACCGTAGTAACCATCTGAAGACTATAGTTCCCATCTGAAAGACTATGCAATTCTGATCATTTCTGTTCAAGAAAGGTTGATTCAAAAAGTTGTTGAAAAGGGAGGATTCTCATTTGAAAGCAAATTAAAAAAGCTTTGTTTATTGACTGGAGCAGAATTGAATAGATAGCACAGGCACAGAAGTGGGATTGAGAAACAAGCTCAATTTTATGTATAACTGCATTTTAGCGTTTCTGGTTTTCTCCCTATAGGCATATTTTTTATGTCTGTTGGATGGGTCCAGGACACTAAACAATATGTGAGTTGTGGGTAACCAAATCCTCCGGTTCTTTTGCAGACCTTATGGGTTTAAAAGCATTGTTTTTGCAAGTATGCAAGTGTTCAACCCAGTACAATGAATAAATCACATAGGCAACTTATGAATATATTTAAGCTAGCACTACAATGAGATTTTTATGCCTGGTGGAAATGAAGTTCCATATTGGGGTCCTGTAAAAATAGTTTAGGAAGACGTAACAAAGTACTTTTTCAGTTCTTAATATTAGAGTAAGCAACCTCGTCGGTCAAACGGGGAGAAAGACACGTGGTGTAGGTGTAATTCTATGGACATAACTAAAACTGCAAAAGCATATGTCAGGAATGAATTAGGCTTATTTTTTCCCCAGAGATGAATGCTGAGTTCCAGAGCAGGGGGACAAGAAAGGGCAAAAAAATGAACTTCTTGCGCAATAGAAACAGCCATCTTGATTCTGCTTTCATTTTGTCATTAGAGTCATGTGGGTTTACTTCCTTTAAACTGGAATATTGCTTGTTATGATCTCCAGAAATGGCGCAGTAATAAAATCTCAAACTGCTTAAAAAAAATCGGAAAAGTAACCAGTGTGTCTTTAAATAGATGGCTTTTAGTACTTACAGTATACTGCGTGGTATCTTGTTTTCTTTATTTTTCCATGTTCCCCTATAATCAACCTGAAAGAAATAAACATCGGAAAGAAATAATCTTCATGATACAGACCTCTTTTGGTAGGTACCTAACAAAAGACGTTAGTTGTGGAAATGTCTGTGGTAATTGCAGGCCTTTTCCTAGGTGATTTTTTTCCACTTAATACTATATGAAGAATGTGAACCTTTGGGAGAGCTTTTTAGAAGTTCTGTTTACAGCCATTGATGACTTCCTTAAGAATATTATCCTTGAAAAAGAAGACACAGCATACAATAAGTCCATCACAGTTCCTTCTGTGTTTGTTTGTATGCAACAGTGGAGAAGCTGGAAGTGGTCATTTCGCCTTTTTAGAATATACAGGGTAGAAGATGTGATGCGTGATGAGTAAATGTTTTTCAGAAAAATTATATGAAGAAGACATGCATCTCGTTTTAGAAAGGTCGTCTTGCCACTGTTTTTTACTGCAACGCAAACATTTCACATATACTTCTTGATGAATTTGGATAAAACTCCCAATGTTTCTGTCCCAGATTGCAGTCTGTCTTTATGATTTCCTTTAAGTTAAATTTTCATCTGTTTGTGTCCCTCTTGAAGCCAGTTTTGCTTTCCCCTTAAACTACTGATACTCATATAGTTTCTGATTCCGCAAGGTGTGGTGCATCCTCAGCTTCCATTTAAGTCAACAGAAGCTGAAGAAACTGTATTTTCTCAGAAAGTAGATAATCTTAGAGGCAACTTATCAAAGAATGTAATTCACAGTCCCTCTTGTGATTTTGTGATTGTACAAATCTTGAGTTTAAATTAATAGTTCTTTTCCAGTAGGGTTGGTTACTTGATGTTATTTTCAACTGTAAAGTTCCCCTTTTTGTGTCACGTCCTTCCCAGCGGCAGGTTTAGTGTTCACTGCATGTGTCTATTAAGCATTAATTCTTTAACTGTATTTTAGTGAGAGAGAGCAATATGGTATGTTCCAGTGCAAAGAATCTTAATTCCTACGCAAACATATGGCATAGAATTATCTACTTAAAAATGGAACAATTTGATAATAATTTGGTAGAGTGACATCTGCACAATAAAATAAGATGCTGATCACACTGGAAAAGTAAATGCAAAAGTTTTATACTAACTATTCTGACATCATCAGAAAGCCATTATCATTCCTCCATGGAATGTTAAAATTTAATGATCTAATTTGGTCTTATCACATGCAATATAAATAAAAAATAACCCTATTAAGTATTCAGAGACCCATGCTGAACAAAAAACTTTTAAGTGCTATTTTCTAGAATTTCGACTTAAAGCACTTACATATGTTTAACAGGGAATAAGGAAAAAAACATTAGGAGAAAAACAAAAATTCTTGGTCATTTCGATCCTTTACTGAAGATGTTTACATATTCTGTTCTATTCTCTGTATAGTTTAATTTCTTGCCCTGTTGGTCCTGCTGTCAAGATATTTAATTTAACATCAGTATTTATTTTTGGGGAAAAACCATGTTAACACAAAGACATAATTACAACTTTTGTCTGAATAAATGAGAGTGATGATTCTTTAAGGGCCATATGAAGTTTGTTCATGTTAGAATGCCACACCAAAACTTACTGAGAAAGCTCCTACAAATCAGAACATACAGTTACATTACCTAAACTCATGAAGGTCTGCAAGGAAGCATCACTCTACTTTTTGAATGCACATGAGTGAACATTGAGATAATAGGTCTTTTTTAGGCTTTGCCACTGAGGATTTCACCTGCATCATCAATTCTTCAAAACGGAATGGAAATACCCAGAAATTTGGAGACTGTTGAAATTGAACTCAATTCTGTTTGTAGAGTTGAGATACTTAATTAGAACTGTTATAGAATGTAAGCTATTTTCTTCTTTAATCGAAATATTGGTAGCCTTTTAGATATGAAGCAAGCAAGGAAAAGATCTATTAAATATTATGAAAATGGGTAACAAATTCTGATTCTTCTGCTTTAAGTTGGGTACTACATTAAGGTAGTTCTCTTTGATAGAAATGGTTTAACTATCTGATTACACAGAGAGAAAACTTAATTTTTTTGTTCATGTCTTTAAGGGTAGAGTAGGCCTTGGGTTGATCACAATATTTCAGTTTTGCAATACTGAATCTATATAACCTGTATTAAATAGAATTAGAGTAGTCAACAGTATTGCATATTGATTGTTTTTTCTCTTCTTTTAAACCCAGTTTTCTTACTTCAGTTTACTGTGTCAAACAGCCAGGAAAATTGGCTTTTGCATTTCTTAATGGAGATCTATGGGTCACCTTTTTTTTTTTTTTTT